>PVJX010002632.1:0-124446 GCA_004027295.1 Dolichotis patagonum | reverse complement strand
ATGACCATATTGTTGTTTTTGTCAGATCGTGGAGCAGAACTGTTAACAGTCTCACTGTTTGAATGTCTACTTTACATGCTTTAACTTTGTAATTTAAACAACTATTTCCAAGAAGTCAGTATGTAATTAGTCAAGTAATAATTTCTTAGGTTTTATTGTTGTACTTTTCCTTTTTTCCTTGGAATACTGTATGGTTGCTGCCCTTTATTCTGTTTTATTTTGTTTTGTTTTTTCCTCTTTAAATAAAATTATAAAAAAAAAAGCAACAGAAGGGTGGGCAGGAGACAAGAGAATTTTGGGGGATGGTTTAAAAATGTTCATTAGCTTGGTTGTGATGATAGAAGTGGAATTGGATGTGGAAATTATAAAATTTATTGAAATGTACACTTAAGAGGTACGTTTTATCGTACGGAACATTTTACTTCCATGAAGCCAATTTCCAAAAAATAAAATAAAGACAGAGCAATAAGACAATTATTCATTTATTTTGGAGAGACTTGGAGAGATGAGTAACTGTCCTAAGATCACATAGCAACTGAGGATATGAGCAGTAAATAAAACCCTGGAATATCTGACCCCAAAACTGGTACATTAGCTCTGATTATTAATGCATACACTTTATTTCCTACATGGATAAAACACCTTCCATGTCGAAAGCAGCATTGCTAGTCAGCTCAAAATCTACCCCAGCACAGAGACTTCAGAATTAGAAAGGAATGAAATGGTCCCAGCATCCTTCTGCTTGCTCCCCTGACCCTTGAAAAGTGCCCTGTCTGTGGCCCCTCTGAGGTCGCCCTGGCAAATTCTGTCTATTCTTGTGTCAGTTTGACCTCTCCTTTTTGTTCTGGCTCTGGGGTTTTAGAGGCCCCGCCTAACCTGTCACACCTCACTTAACCCTTGGGAGACAGGGCCTGATATATTGATCTATTTTACAGATGAAGCAGGAGGGCTCCAAAAGGACCAGAACTGCCTGAGGTCACAGTTTCCTGAGCTGGAGCCAAAACTCACTCAGTTTTGTTTGATCCCGGAATCTGTGCCCTTCCCAAGGGAGGCAAGTGGGGGCAATTTGTAGGGATGGAGTAAGACAGGGGAAGTGGAGGGGTAGGAAGACTCTTTCACACCCTCCCCCTTTCCACAACCAGCTCTGCTCTGTCAACGGCTGAGAAAACCCCAGTCCCTGAAGGGATGAGGCTGCCGGCCTCTTGCTGAGTGACTGCAGACCACATTTTTCTTAATCTAAATTGAAAACTGCTCAAGTAGAAAAATCATTTCACTGCTTCATCTCTGAAAGGAAAAGTAGAAGAGAGGAGGGGGGCAGGCGGGTATAGCCACAGAGGACAGGCAGGTGGCTGGCGAGCTGGTTTCTACCTGCCCCGAGTCTGGCCCTGCCCCATTTGGTACCTCCAGCCCCCAGGTCCAAGGAGCTGGATGCACCAGGCAGCTTCTGCAGTCACTCAACAGGTTCTGAGCCTGGTTAGAGACCCCAGGCCAGCTGTGGGCACCGTGAAACACAGGCAGGTGCAACTCGTGTTCTTAAGGAGCTTCTGCCTTCCAACAAATTTCTGGAACACCTACCATGCGTCTGGCACTGTCCCATGTGCTGGGAATTCCAGAATGCCCTGCCCTCCTGGAATGCACTTTCCAGTAGGGAGGATGAATTATGAAACAAACAGCAAGTAGCTCTGAACTCAGCTCTGAAGGTGCATGAGAATGAGACGGGTGACTGTTCTATGGAGGGGGAGAACTGTGACTTAAGTTGGGCAGACAGGGAGGGCTCCCTGGAGGAGGTGCTATTTTAGCAAAGGCATGAAGAGTGAGTGGTAGTCACCTCTTAGGCAGAGCTGGGTCAATGAGCAGAGTGGGATGGCAACCTCAGGACAGCGGGAGATACTGTCGAAGGTAGAACCTTAGGCCAGGCTCACTGCATTCCAATCCCACCTCCACCAGTAGCCACCTGTATGACATTGGACAAGTTAACTAACCTTTCTGGGCCTCAATTTCTTTATTTGTAAACATAGAGTTATTACGATGATTAAGTGGGTTTGTGTATGTAATATACTTAGAATGATGCCTCACATGATGTTTTACTAAAAAGGAAAACAGAGCCAAACATTGTGGTACACGTCTACAATCTCAGCACACTGGGAGGCTGAGGCAGAGGATTAGTTAGTAGTTCAAGACTGGCCTGGTCAATTTAGCAACTTTGTAATACCATGTGGGGAAAAAAGGAAGAAAGAAGATGAAAGAAAAAAGAAAGAAAGAAAGAAAGAGAGAGAGAGAGAGAGAGAAAGCTGGGCCCATGACCATGTACCAGCAGCCTGGAGAGATCCAGCAAGGCCAGTGCCCATCTGGAGAAGAAGCCAAGGCCCCACTGCCATTGGGGGAGTATGAGTGAACCACTGCCCTGTGCCTCTCCACCACTCAAGGATTCCTGGACCTGAGGAACCCACATGCCTAGTCCAGTCCACTACCCTGAGGGCAGCCAAAGCAGGAGGCATCCGGAATGCAGCAATGGGCTGATTCGGAGGAACACAGGAAAACGTCAAGATGAAGGAGCAAAACACAATCTCAGCCTTCCAACCCACCCAGAACAAGTTCAGGAGATAGAGACCCAGTAGAAATTAAAAGTCACACACCTGAAATTTCTGAAAAGGGAACAACTGGAGTAAAGAAGAAACTTAGTTCTTGTATTGTTTGGTTAATTTTACATGCCTAGGTCTGATGGTCTGGACAGTTATTTTGAAGATAATAAGAGGCATTACAGTAGCGATTATTAGTTTATTAACTTTTTTTGAAGTCCTATATCATTTTCATTGTCTTGTTTTGTTTGGTTTTATTCTGTTTCATTTTGTTTGATTTTATTATGTCTGATGGTATGGGCAGCTATTTTGATGATAACAAGAAGCATTATGGTAGCCATTGTTGGTTTCCTACTATCTTGTTTAGAAGTCCTATATTACTTTCATTGTTGTGTTTTGATTGGCTTTATTCTGTTTTATTTTATTTTGTTTTATTCTCTTTAAAATAAAAATAAAAAATAAAAAAAATAAAGGCTGGGAATGTAGCTCAGTGTGAAGGCTTTGGGTGCAATCCTCAGTACCAAAGCAAAAACAAAAACAAAGAAAAACCAAAAGACCAGAAAGTTTAGCATGTTCACAGGCTCCAGTGCAGAAAACTGAAAAGCTGGTCACGGAAGAAAGGATCTGTGAACAAGCTGCATCCCAGGGCAAACACAAGCCCACCACACACTGCAGAAATCACTAGTGTGCAGCAGAAAGGACACAGCACACTTTCCTTACCACTGGGCCTGTCTGCCTTGGTACTGAGATGTGACAGAATGGCCTCTGTGTCTGGGCTGGGCTATTTATGATGCTATACTATGCACTGGGTCCTGAGCCACACAGGAAGCAGTTTTATGAGGGGCAGCGTAGGTAGGACAGTCGTTTAATATTTTGCTTAAAATAAGACACTTTGGACAGTGAAACAGCACTATTAATATTTGTGCCAGGACAGCATAGGTAAACTGAGACCTAGAGTCACCTCTAGCACATAGGAAGGTGATCACCCCAAGAGTAACTTTGGGGAGCCCTGGCTTAGTGCCCTTGGTCACTCATTTGAGCTCTCTCGACCTTAGTTTCCCCATAGGTGGATAATAAACCCTCCCTCCAAGAGCTGTGAAGATTAAAAGAGCCAGTGAGACAACAGGCCACCAGTAAACATCAGCAATTACTAAGGAAAATGCAGTTGGTGAAATTTCCTGTCTCTCTGTCTCCCTCTTTATCCATCTCCATTTCTCAACTTTTCCCCTCCAATCCCTCAACATCTTTCAGGATCCAGGTCTAGTCTGATTTGCTGTGTGTCCTTGGACAGATCCCTCCCATTCTCTGGGCCTGCTCTTCCCATCAGATCAGATGCCCTGACGAGGCTGTGGGGGCCTATCTCTCCTTCTTCCCCAACTTGGCTGCCCTTCCTGCCCTGCCATCCATCCCCAGACTCATTTTACAGGTCAGTTCCCTTTAATTAGTGGAGCTCTGAGCCTTTCCCTCGCAAAATGGAAACTGCAGGTTCATCAAAATCTCATTAACCTCCATTCTCCCCATGGTCCTGCGGGGGTCAGGCCTATCTCAGGCTTGGGTGCGGGGGCATCACCTCCCGGCAGGTAGGGTTTGGATCTGGTGGGGCTAGGGTGGGATGAGGGCCCTGGTTTGCTGATTGCAGACACTATTCCAGCCATAGTGCCCAGCCCTGCCTGTCCTGGCCACCGGGGCATCAGAAGAGAGAAGAACCCTCCGGCACTTTAATTTGGAAACTTGCTGGGGGACAAGGGGATACGGGAGCAGAGAGAAGCGGCTGGCTTCAAATGAATTAATATTTCACTTGTAGCTGGCAATTTTCTCTGCTTTCATGTCGCTCGGCTCTTTTTTCTTCTGCTTTCATTATTTTTTGACTTAGAGAAGCAACACAGTCTACTCTTGTCTCTTCTGTCACAGTCCTAATTTTTAGTCTGGGACTTGTTGGAGCCCCTGTGGGCAAGATAATAGTGGCCCTGCTCAGAGGAGGCTCTGAGCCCCCGCATGCCACCCTCTAACTGCAGGGCTTTAGGTTGGTAAAGCTCTTTCATCCTCACTGCCCAAGGAGATCCTGGGTGGCAGCCACTTTGAAAACCATAGAGGCAGTTTCTTATGACTTTCACAAGCTCATGTTAGAAACCCCATCAATCTCAGTACTAACATATTGTTCAAAAGAAACGAAAACATATCCCCACCAAAGATCTGCACGCAAATATCATGAAGGCTTGATTCATAACCATTCCAAACCAGAAACAACTCAGAGGTTCATCCAGCTGGTGAATGGACAATTACACGGTGGGCAGCCAGACACTAAAATACTACTTGGCAATGAAAAAACAAACAGCTGATATACACAAAAGCATGGATAAATTTCAAGGGATTCTGCTAAATGAAAGATGCAGACCCCAAAAGGTTCAGTACTGGATGATTTTATTTAATAGCATCTGGAAAAGGCCAAACCACATTAATGGATGTCTAGACTTGGGGAAGGAAATGTGATCGTCTATGAAAGCGCACAAGGCAACTTTTTGCGATGAATGGAAATGCGTGACTTAACTATAGAGGTAGAGAGTCTGGTACATGTGTATTTTACAACCCACCCAACTGCATACTCTAAAAGAGCGAATGTGACCCAGGCATGGTGGCCCACAATTATAATCCCAGCACTCTGGGAGGATGAGGCAGGATTGTAAGTTCAAGTCCAGCTTGGTAAGAACCTGTCAAAAAAAAGTATTAAGAGGGCTGGAGATGTAGCTCAGTGCAAAGGCCCTAATGTAGAAAAAAAAAAAAGAAGAGTTAATATGATTGTATGGAAATTAATCCTTGATAAAACTGCTTTTAAGAAATGTTAACCAATAAAACTTCTTTTAAGATCGTATTGGCTAATTTTTAATTTTATTTTGCTTTTTTTGAAAACTGAGGTTTGGATTAAAAATAGACTGTTCCATCGAGTGCCCTGAATTTATGTGTATATCTGGGTGACTGCTCACTGTTTTGCGAGTCCCATCCAGATCTAGTGGGGCTGGTCCCACCCCCTCTCTGAGACTGCCACTGCCCAAGTTCAGCCTTCTACTGATGCTTCTAACCATACCTTTGTGAGATTTGGGACCGCGTGTATAAAATCATCTAGAGTATGACTTTTTGTGTTTGACTGTTAGCTAGTTAAAAACACAAAGCAGACTGTTTCATTTATGAATTTGAAGTTCTCCATAGTCTCCCCAGTAGGCACCAAGCAGAACCCAAGCTTTGCCTGCCTTGCAGACTTTGATGGCCTGCTCTGCCACCGTGCCCTCTGGCTTTCTCTGCCACATCAGTCTCCTTCAGCCCTTTGAGAGCCCCAGATCCTTCTGACCGTGCGGTTTTTGTCTTCACCAGTTCTTCCACCTGCCATATCCGAAGATCCTTGTTTCTCCCGGGCTTTTAGGCCTCTGCTTTTAAATCGGCACTTCCCCAACCCCTACCCTGATGTACTGCCCACTTTCACCACTTGGTCACTTGGTCGCTTGCCATTGCATTGTGGACCCTTCTGCAACCCTCACTGGAGTTGCAATTGCTTGTCTGGTGGGGGTCTTGTCTTTCTCTTTGGTTGGCCTGAGGCTCCTCCAAGGCAGAGGCTGGTTTAATCTATCTGTGGATCCTAGGGGCCCAAGCCAGTGCTCAGGCGCTTAGCAGGCTGACTGAGTCACTCTGTGAACATTAACTTGCCATATAGACATTAGCTTCTCACACATCTCAGTGATCCTCTGCAGAGGAGGCAGTCACCATCAGCCCTCTCTGACTGGCGTACTTGGAGAGTTGATTGGGTGGCTCCAGTCACACAGCCATACTGGCTGAGCTGGGACCTATCCTTCCTCCCTGGTCCCTTTCCCAACTCCAGAGACCGTCTTTTTGCTCAATTAGAGTGTTATATAACATCTTAATTGTATAGCTTGATGAATGTTTACTTGAGCGTGTATTCAGAGAATCCCCACCTACAGCAAGTAGGAGCTCATTTCCATCCGGTTTGAGGCCCCCTTTTAATGGACCTTCCCCATCAGTACCATCCCCTACCCAAGAATAACCATTACTTTCATTTCAAGGCACCATACTTGAAAATTGCCTGGTTTTGAATATTGCATAAAGGAATTATTTCAGTATGACCTCTCGTGCCTGATTTCTCTTGCTCAACACAGTATCTGGGGATCACTGTGTTTCTGCAAGTAGCAGTAGCTTGTTCTGATCTTCATTGCCACCCAGGGTTCCACTGCCCAGATACATCACAATCTGTTTATATCCATTCTGTGGATGGGCGTTTGAGTTCTCTCTTGGTTTCAGTGATTACAAATATAGCTTCTGAAAGCATGCTTTTTAAGACATAGGCACTTATTTCCCCTGACTGGGAGAGGTTGGGGTCACTGAGCGGGCATGTGATCAGCTTTCTTAGATATTACTGCTTTTTAAAAGGCTGGTACCTCATGCATTTTAGGGACCCAGCAGTCAGGAGTCTAGCACTAGCTCCCCCGTGGCCCCTAGCCTTGCTAGACTGGCTAAATCACTGTGGTCTCTCCTCAGCTGGGCACTGGGAGCCTGAGCCTCTCGGCTCCATTAGCAGTCACAGCAAACAGAAGGGGTCGTGGCCACGAGTGGCAGCATGGCCCTTTCATCTGGGAAGCTGGCTGGCGTGCTGGGCCCAGCAAAGGTTAGGCTGCCTTGCATTTTCCCCTCCAATGAGCTCAGCTCTTAGGGGCAATTAGACATCAGCAGAGCAGAGAGCTCAGAATACTAACCAGAGCTACCC
This sequence comes from Dolichotis patagonum, assembly GCA_004027295.1. NCBI lineage: Eukaryota > Metazoa > Chordata > Mammalia > Rodentia > Caviidae > Dolichotis > Dolichotis patagonum. The sequence continues at coordinate 117,099 of PVJX010002632.1, read as the reverse complement.
CATTCTGAGGAGCAGTTTTCGCCTCCACCTGGTCTGAGCCTCTAGACCTTGGGAACTGGAGATCCAGAGAGGGGAGCATCTTTTCTTATTGCTTCTATGCATTTTGTTAGAGTCCCAAATCTGCAGATGCTCTCTAGCAGGGAAGTGAGAGCAGCATCTGGTGTTGTTCTGCTGTTGCATGCCTCTAGGAACAGCATACTCATCCCCACTCCTGGCAGCTGCTCGTGTCCCCGGGATGCCCTCCCTGCCCATTGCACAGTACAATCCTTCTTTGTTCATTGTGCTGTTTGTAACAGCCCAGAATTGAAAACAAGCTACAAGTCCATTAGAAAGGGACTGATTAAATCAATTAATTTACATCCTATTATGTGTATGTATAATAGTTGCACTGTAGCCATCACACAGTGGAATGAAACATATTAACATTATGTTACCTCTGTTGTGACACCCTCACTTGGGCAAAATATCACTCTTCTACTATTCTTACCTAACATGCATAACCTTAATCTAATGGTGAGAAAATACTAGACAAGCTCAAATTGATGAATAGCCTACAAATTAAATGGTCAGTACTTTTCAAAAGTGTCAAGGCCATGAAAGGCAAGGAAATTCCACATAATTATCACAGATTGGAAGAGACCAAGGACATGTGACAATTAGATGCCACATAAGGTTCTGAACTGGCTCATGGAACAGAAAAGGACACTAGTAGAAAAACATGAAATTTGAGTTAGACCTGAGGACTTCTTACTAGTGTTGTACCAATGTTAGTTGCCTAACTTTAGTAATTATCTTATGGCTAAATAATATTGATATTACAGGAAGCCAGATGAAGAATACTTGGGAGCTGTCTTATTTTTGGAAGCTTTCCTGTAAATTTGAAATAATTCTAGAATAAAAAGTTAAAAAATGGGGCTGGGGATTTAGCTCAGCGGCATAAGCGCCTGCCTTGCAAGCAGGCAGTCGTGAGTTCGATCCCTGGTACTGATAAAAAAAAAAAAGTTAAAAAATAAGGTGATAAAGATCAGGGATTGTGTGTGTGTGTGTGTGTGTGTGTGATGATTAGCAATTGAACCTAGGATCTAGGCACTGAGCTACAACCCCAGCTTATTTATATTTTAATTTTGACACAGGGCCTCACTAAGTTGCTAAATTGACCGGGCTAGTCTCAAACTTGCAATCTTCCTGCTTCAGCCTCCCAGAGTACTTGGATTACAGGTGTGTGCTACCATATCCAATATTCTTTAACACTGCTGGGCTATAAACCTTCTGGATGAGACTCATGGGCCTTTTCTTGGAGTGATGGTTTTAAGCACATAGAATAGTATGCTTAAGATTTCCATGATAACCAATTATCTTAAAGTACAGTTATCAAAGTATTCTAAGGCCCAGGGGTGTAGCTCAGTGGTAGAGCACATGCTCACCGTACATGATAAGGTCCTGGGTCCTGTCCCCAGGAAACACACACACACACACACACAATTTTTAAAATGTCTATTATTGTAATATATATGCTCCTTTATTTGCATATTCACTAACAAGATCTATAAGCTGGTATAAGAACTTGTGTAATTTCAAAACAGTGATGAACATAAACAGTATTTCAAGAAATCAGCACCTGGTAATTTGACATGAAAATATCTAGGCTTACTAAGATAGAGAAGTCACAAACACAGCTAACACTACTCTAGCTTGTTGTCTACATTCAAATCAAAGGAAATGAGAAATTTCAGTTAGAGGTTAGTGAAAATAAGATTATAATTTTTTTTCCCATTCGAGTTCATAGACCTCCTGAATTCTATTTGCAGTCTGGCAGTATCTATTACATTTCTGGTGTAAATGTATATTTATTGAACTGAAAAGAAGCTTATAATACATTACTAATGGTGTGGGGGGGACAGGTTATAAAGCAGTATGTACTGTGGGATCTCGTTTTTATAAATTAAAAATGTCTATAGTGTGGGTGTATTATGTATTCATTTAGCAAGCGTTTCATGATTATCTACCTTGCCCCAGTTTCTGAGAATGTAACAACAAAAAAGATAGACATGGTTTTAACCTTCCCAGGAAAGGGCATCTAGAAATATTGATGACATGCAACAAAATGTTGAGTGATTATTTGTTCTTTCTTTTTGCTCACTCATCTTTGTTTCCTGATGTGTCTAAGTAAATATGTATTTTGGCCAAAATAAAATATTTTTTAAAATAGAGAAGAACATTCATCTTCATGCCAAGCTGAACGTCGTCTGCAGGTAATACTCCTCTTTTCATCTTACCATTGATCGCCCTCAAGGTAGTTCCCTTGCTTTGAACGTACTTATCCACTGTCCTTGCCAGTGGATAAGCAACTGTGCTTTGTATCTTCAGTTGGTTTGTCATGACTGCCTCAATGTTCTGCATCAATTCAAAATGCTTATAGCAGTTTCTGTCAAATAAAAATATTTGATCGAAGGTCGGTCCTTATCTACCTTATTCACTGGATCTGGCACCATGTGACATCTGACTGTTTCCTAAAGTCAAAATTACCATGCATGGTAAACATTTTGAATCAATTCATGACACGGAGGCAGCCATGAACTAAAGAATCTCACAGAAGAGGACTTCCAGAGCTGCTTTAGAGAACAGCAAGAACAACTGGATAAGTGTGTCTGAAGTGAGATGTTTTGCAAGGGATGATAGCAATATGTCTTTCATTGTAACAGATTTTTAAAAAAATTTAGACATTCACTCTATTTTGGGGTCAAACTTTGTGTCTACTTATTTTGCTGCTGTTGTTACTTCTACTTTTCTTGTATCTATGAGACTATTGCCTCACCCAAGGTGATAGATACTTGTGCCTGTGATTTCTTGTTTTAGTTTTACAGTTAAGACTGTAACTCACTTAAAGTTAATTTTTGTGCATGCTGTGACGGAGAGTTCAAATTTCACTCTTTCATGCAAATCGTTGTTCCAGCACTAGTTGGAGAAATGACAATTTTTTTCTTCAATTGACATTTTTACTGAAATTCAATTGACCAAAAATGTAAGAGCTTATTTCTAGACTCTCGATTTGTTTCATTGATCCATATATCAATCAAATACCACACTCTATTACTTTGGATTTGTAGTAAGTTTTGAAATCAGAAAATGTTCTTTTCAAGATTGTTTTGGATTTTTGGAACACTTTGTAATTTCATATGGTTTTAGAAATGGCTTGTTATTTCTGTATTAAAAAAGTCCAGCTAGAATTTCCATAGGAATTGCATTTAATCTGTAGATCAGTTTGGAGAGTACTGCCATCACAAAAATATTGTCTTTTGATTCATGAACATGGCATAACTTACTATTTATTTACTGTTTAAGTTAGGGTACTACAGAAGAACTGAATCAATATTATTTATATATACATATATAATTGTACAAGAGACTTTTTAGGCAGGTTTAGAGTATCAGAAGTAGAGGAGTCTCAGTGGTTGTCTGCAGGATCAGAGGTGGTTATCAGCATTGCTGGAACCGAAAGATCTTGTAGTAGTCAAAAGTTAATTCCTGGAACTCACCATAGAGTCACCAGTGCAAGTTGTGTCAAAAAACTGAAACGTCTATCCTGGAAGGCTGAAAAAACTGGAAATCAACACCCAAAGGCAAGAGCAAAGACTAGAGCTCCTCCACCAAAAGAAAAGTACTCCCTGCTTTCCCCTTATTCTGTACAAATACACATCTATTTGTTTGTGCCACTCACATCAGGGCAAGACTTCCTTGATTATTATGTCAATCATTCACAAACACACCCAAAATTTACTAATCTTCTAGGTAGTTCTTACTCAAGTCACATTGATATAATCACACTTGATCACATTTAGGTTTTTTAAAAATTTCTTTCAGTGCTATTTTGTCATTGTCTGACAAGTTTTGTACTTCTTTTATTAAATTTATTCCTAAGAATTTTATTCTTTTTGATGTTATTACAAATAGTATTGGAATTGTTTCCTTAAATTTAGTTCTTAAATTTAGTTTGTCTTCTTCTTCTTCTTCTTCTTCTTCTTCTTCTTCTTCCTCTTCCTCTTCCTCTTCCTCTTCCTCCTCCTTCTCCTCCTCCTCCTCCTCCTCCTCCTCTTCTTCTTCTTCTTCTTCTTCTTCTTCTTCTTCTTCTTCTTCTTTCTCTATTTCTCAACAGAGTCTTACAATGTAGTTAAGGTGGCTTTGACCTCACTGTGTGACCCAGACTGGCCTCAAACTTGTAGCACTCTTCCTGCCTCAGCTTCCCAAATGCTGAGACTACAGGTGTACACCACCATGCCTTGCTATTCATTTCTTAAATTCAGCTTTGTATTGTTCATTTTTTATTGTGTTGTTCACAGATACATAATTGAGTTTTGTATACTTATCTCGTATTCTGTAACCTTCCTGAACTCATTTATTAGTTATAATTGTTTTTAAAGATTTCTAAGGATTTTCTGCATGCAAATTTATGTAGTCTGAAAACAAAGATAGTTTTACTTCTTCTTTTCCAATCTAGGTAGCCTTTTGCTTTTTTTCTTGCCTTATTGCTGTGACTAAGACATCCAAAATAACCTTGAATAAATGTGATGAGTGGATATCCTTGTTTTATTCCTGATTTTAGGAGGAAAATACATTTAATCACACTTAATACATTTAGGAGTGTATTTTTGTAAATGGCCTTTATCAGATTGAGGAAGTTCCTTTCAATTCTTTTATTATTGCTTTTAACCATGAAAAAGTTTTGAATTTTATCAAATATTTTTCCTGCATCTATGGAAACGATCATGTAGTTTTTGTCCTTTATTCTATTGATACAGTATATTCATTAGTTGATTTTCCTATATTGAACCAACCTTGCATTCCTGCTATGAATCCCACTTGGTCTTACGTGTAAGCCTGTTTATATGTTGCTAGATTTGCTTTGCTAGGGTTTTGTTGAGGATTTCTCATCTGTGTTCCAAAAAATGGTCTGTAATTTTCTTTCCTTGCAACATCTTTAACCATCATTTTTCTTAAAGCCACATACATTATTGACAGCAATTGGATTGTCTGTAATTCTTTCCCATATCAGCCAAGATGTTGGGAGACCTAGACTAAAACAGAAGCAATGTTGACACATCACACATTGTAACTTTGAACTTGTATTCCCTGGACTTTGGTTTTCTTTCCCATGCTTATGTGACTGTAAATTTTTCAGAGACAAGGAATGTTGTGTCTGGAATAGTCCCAGTGCTCCTTCCTTAGGACCAAGTCTGAAAGGCTCCTTATTGTCTTGCTGATAAGTGAGGTAGATTGGTAGTTTTTTAAAATGTGTATACACAACATATATGTAAATCACCAGGGAATCTTGTTAAAATGCAAGTGCTGATTCAGTAGGTCTTGGGAAGATCCCACGATTCTGTGTTTCTCACAAGCTTTTCGGTATGGCTGATGCTGCTAACTGATGAACCATCTTTGAGTAACAAGAAATTCAAATTCAAATATTGTTTCCTAAGCTTTGGTCATAGAAGAGTCATATTCATCTTTCAGCTATAAAATTAAAAATTTTCTCTTAATAGACTAGCAATTAAATACTTTCTTTAGTTAAAATTTAAACTCACTCTCAGCAGGAATGTCCATCAAATAACAGTTTATATGCTAATTATATTTTTTCTAATACACATTAAAAATAGCAGTTCAAATTTTTAAAAGTTCATCTGTATGGTACTAAAAATAATTACCTATGCTACTGGCCCATGATCTGTGCATGCCCTGTGGTCTCACAGTAGAACTTCCCAAGGACTGAGAATGTAGCTCTTGCCCTTTAAGCACCATCACACTTTAATTGGACATTTTTGACTTGCATCTCATGATTTTGCCCCATTTTTCTCTGCTGCAATTTGGCCAGTGATTCCTGTCTTTTCCTCTATTATCCACTCTGATTAACTCAGCTGCACCTGTCAGCCTTTATTCCTGGAGCGGGTGGAGTGAGGCGTGCTGAAGAAGTTGTTAAAATGCATGAGTTTGATCGTATTCACTCTTTCCTGTCCAGAGCATACAGGACAGCAGATCCCTGGGCCCCACTGCTGGGCTTCTTTGGGCAGGTCTGAGACTCATGGCCTGGACAAGGATCTCTATGGAAACCATGGGGTCAACTTGCAGGTTTCATCTGGGGGACACCATCTGGAGCACAGTGCGACCAGGTCTGACACCCTCTTATTGATGGAAATGGAGCAAGGCTGGTTCCCAGAACTTTGATGCCTCTGGCTTCTGTCTATTTTTTTTCTAGTACCTGCAGGGTATATCACTATCTCCCTGCACCTCTTCATCTTCACCTGCGAAGTGGGGACAATTACTGCTGGTGGGAGGTGCAGCAGTTCAGAATTCAGGTTTTGATGTCCAATAGACTGGTTTTGTCTTTTATGACATGTATGACCTGGAGCAAATTGTCCGACTCTGTGGGCCTCAGTTGCCCCTCTGTAGTGTGGAGATCTTTCTGCCTCCTTGATAGGAACACCACCAGCCGAAGTAGTGTTGAGACAGTGGCTGACAGAGTGCACACTCAATAGGTGAAAGCAACCATCACCTTCATCATTGTCAGATAAAAATTAGCAAATTTGGAATATTTTGGTGCTTGGCATTTGTTTTCTCTTCTTCCTTCCCTCTTTCTAAGCTTCAGTGCAAGAGTAATTGTGAGTCACTGGAGGTTGTGGAACAGAAGCAGTGCTCAGTAAAGGGGGCAAATGAACCTGGTTCCAGAGTTTGAGAAGGAGAGATAAGAACAGAAGCTGTAACCAGAGAGATGAGACACTGGGGGGTCCTGGAGGCCAAGAGGAAGGCGGAGAAACTGAGGTTGCATCCCTGTCCAAAGCTTGTCTTGGAGAAGCAGCCCTATTCCCAACTTTTCAACTTGTCCACAAAACCCAGCAGGAGTGTCCCTCCTCACTGTGTGACCTCAGATCAGAGCCTGACCTCTCAGAGCCAGCAATAAGGCCACTCTGGGCCTCTGTGACACCTCCTAGCTTCCCAGTAAAGACACTGCTGGATCCTCAAGGCTTCCGTCATCTTCCAGGCTGCTCCCGCTCAAGATTAATTTGTTTACTCCCTTGCCTGGAGATGAACTGAGAGAACTAATCGTCCATCAGATGCAGCTCCCCCAACCTCGCACCACCCCGCCCTGAATGTCCATTTTCTGGCAAAATATGTCCTTGCTGCTGCCAAGACTGCTTGGAAAATGCTAATTTTATCCTCAAATTAAAATTTGTTCTCTTACCCTCATTTTAATAAAAGTGAAGCGTCCGGAAACATTGCCATGGCACGGAAGAGAAAGATCTGACATAATTTTAAAAATGCCTTCAATCATACTGCTTTCTGAATGGCCTGTCCTCTCTCCCTGACCCCCTCCTCATCTCCCCGTCCCCTGAGGCATCATTTACATTTCTTAATAACCCCTCATTAATATTCATGAGGAGGGGTGGGTAATAATGGCTGAGCACACCGCACTAATTCAATTTCCACCCGCCTCGGCGTGTTTACTTAATCACCAAGGGACCCGGGTTACTCAGTACAATTATTTATTCAGAATTAGATCTGGAGGCATCTGGACTGGAAACAGGGAACTAAGAGTGAAATGGAAATTGAATTCTCTTTGTCCCATGTTCAGAGCCACCTCCTCCTGACTGTATGCCAAGGCTCCCCGATACCAGCAGGCTGGAGAACATACTCGGGTCCAGGCAGACAGTTCAGGAAAAAGCTGGCTTATGCTGGGGTGTGTCCCAGGTGCTTCGGCCATGGTACAGCTCTGTCACCGAAATGGCCACAGAGGGATCAATGGGCCCAGTACTGGCCCAGGCGAACAGGCCTAGCCAGGAGTATAGCCTTGGGAATATTGGGGGATTGGCCCAACCTGGTAGCCCAAGACTTGATCCCAGGCCCTGCAGAGGTGACAGCTTGTGGCAGAGCATCTAAAGAATGCCTGCTCACAATTGATACTGAGTTTAACAGTCATGTCCTCCAGGAAGCTGTCCTTGGTCCCTGAGATTAGGTCAGGTTTTCCTATTCAATACCTCCCAATATATCCAGGATGGGCTCCGTCACTGCACCTTGCCTACCATAGCTGCCAAATAATTACTTCTTATTTGTCTTTCAAGGGTTCTTCTTCCCAATAGCCTGCCAACTCCAAGGGGACAGTCTCATGGCTGTCCTGGTCATCCCTGTGTCTCTAGCTTCTAGTGATGGCCAGTACAAAGGAGATGCTCACCATGTATTTGTTGACGTACTGATTCCTGAGCTTCCCTGGCCATATGCGTAAGAAACTCCACCTTGTGGGGTGCTATAAGGACTCAGAGTTTCAGTGTAAAGAGGGCTCAGAGCTGCTGGGTGAAGAATTGAGCCCAGTACCTGACAAATGATAAGTCCTCAGTCAGCATATGATGCTGTCATTGCTTCTGTTAATTCTGATTGTGGCATTGTGTGGAAAAGCCCCTGCTGGCAGGCCCCAGAAGACCCTGAGGACCCAGGCTTGGAGCAACTCTACCCAGAGCTCAAAAGGACCTTCCCAAATCCACACATCTAGGTGGGACCAACCTCAATCCCAGATTTGTCTCATAGCAGCTGGACAACCTGGGCAAGGTACTTAACTTTTTTGAGTCTCCGCTTCCTCTTCTATGACACTGGAAGGATAAAGGTGGTCCTCTACTGGATTTCTAGGGAGATTCAGTGAGATTACTTAGACCACTAATCACAGAAGCTGGTTCACAAATGGAAAGGGCTTCTACAAGTGACAGAGATGGAGAGTAGTTCAGGCATCAGGAAAAGCATGAATGTGTTTATCTGTTAATTCACGTATCTGTCCATCCAGCTATTCATCCACGCATTCATCCATTAGCATGTACTCATCAGCCTGCCCCAGTGCCCAGCCTGGAGCCAGCCCACAGAATAGCAGAGGTGCAGCGCATGCCACTCTCTGCCAGGAGTGCCAGCTGGAGGGGAAGATGAAGCAGGAAGGCAAGTTGCTGGCACATCACCAGGTGTCAAGCCAGCTGGGGAGTATCATAATGGTGTCTTCCAGCTCTGTGGGTCAGGTAGGATAATTAGAAGGGGAACCTGTTGAATAAGAAGAATTTGGACCAGAGAGGACAAGTGTCCTAAGACAGGGGCTAGAGTACAGGGCTGGTGGCAGGTGCTAAAACATTTTCCACTAATGCACTTTTTTATATCATAGTCTTATCTTATCTGTGGGTTCAATGTCCTAAGTTTCAGTTACCTGGGATCTACCACTGCCTGAAAGTATTAAATGAAAATTTCTAAGAATGAGCAATTCATACATTTTAAATATGTAGCATTCTGAGTAGGATGATGCCATTTTGTGCATGGTTCCACCTGGGCATGACTCATCCCTTTGTCTAGTGAATCCATGCTGTATATGCTACCTGCCCACTAGTCACTTAGCAGCCTTTTTGTTTATCAGATTGACTGTGGCTTGTATTGTATTGTATGCTTGCATTCAATTAACCCTTATTTTACTTTATAATGACCCCAAAGTGCAAAAGTAGTGATGTTGGCAATTTTATTATTGTGCTTTCATAATTTACTATTTTACTATTAGTTAATAATAACAGAAAGTTAAATATTATCATAGGAATGCATGTATAGGAAAAATTAGTACATTACATACCAAGTTCAGTACAATTTGTGGTTTCAGGCATCTGCTGAATATCTTGGAATATATTCCCTATAGGATAAGGGGAGACTGTTGTATGCTATCTCAGTTACTTGGTCTTCAGTCTATTTCAATATTTAGCAAACTCCTGTTCCTCCCTCAAAGCCCCGCTTCAATTGACCTGCTGTTTTCTGACTTCTGACGAAGTTACAAGTGCTTCCTTGTATTCTAAAGTACTGTGTTCCTATCACTTCTGAGACGTCTCACACAGTATTGCCTGCTTACCCTTTCTTAGGTCTTACTCTTCTGCCACTCTGCTTTGTACCTCAGAAGGGCTGAGTTTGGCCAGTGGGAGTCTGCAAGGTAGAGGGAGGATGAGGCCTGGGTGTCTCTTTTCCAGGTTTTGGGCAGCATATGCAGTAATGGCTATGACCTCTGCATGTCTCTAGCTCCCCTGTGGTTCTTTCAGAGTCCTATGTCCTACCAGGTGATCCTCTCCCAGGCTGGTGGCATAACTCTCATTCTGTCCCTCCTGCCTTGGGAAGGAGGCAGTCTCAGGCTGTTACCAGGTTTTGGGTTGCTTCACTGACTCCAGGTGGCTTCTTAGCTCTTCTATCCCCCAGATTAAAATTCCTCCTTTGTAAGTACTCAAGTGTTTCTGGATTAGACCCTGACTACTGTACTTCATTTAGAATGTGAGCTCCTAGTGGGAAGGATACCATCTTGGACCCTCAGGGGTTTGGACACAGAGAAGTGGCCTGATGGTGAATGAGTGAATGGGCAAATGGCATAATTTTGATCCTGATCACATGACTTTTCTAACTAGGTTCCACTGTTGTTTAGCAAAAGAGAGGAGGCATGAGGGGAAAAAATATCTCCTCAAGGTGAATAAGCTTTTGCAATTAGACACCAAAGTAATAATACCGATGATTTGTACACAGGTGAGGGCTCCTTGTAGTTCCATGTATACTGTAAAGTTCAGCACCCACATTGGGCTCTTTTGTTCGGAGCAGCTCAGTCTTCTGCTGAGATGGCCGCAGGATGGCAAAGGCAAAAGACAAAGGGCAGATAATGGATTGGACTTGACATGTGAGCCCCAGAACAAAAGGTGAGGAGGAGCACAAGAGACAGGAGATGATTTAATCATTGTGGACTCATTCAGAGACACCCCTTCCCTGCCTTCCTGCCTCCAAAACACCTGGACCCTCCTGTGCCCAGCCAAGTCCCTTCATTAAAATTTCTTGGAACTAAGGCTGAGTTGGAAGAAAATCAAGACCTGCCAGCTCATCTGCAAGATGAGGAGAGAAGGTAGCGGGGTGGAGGGCATCTCTCTAGAAGTCAATTGGAACAGCAGGGCCAATGGATTTGGGCTTTAAGAGGAGAATGAATGAAAGAGAACTGCTGAAAGGCAATGGACTGATCTGACCTGCCTTGGGTGGGTATCCACAAAATACAGAGATCAAAAGAGGCATGGGCACAAGGAACACATTTGGGAGGTGCTCACAGTAGGGGTGTGACAACTGAGTGAGCAAGACAGAGAAGAAGTTGGTCACTGCTGTGAGCAGTTGGGGCTCAATCTCAAGGAAGCCTCTGCATAGTGTGCAAAATGAATATAAAAAAAGTTCACCAAAGAATTGGAAGGTGAGGCATCAACCTGACAACTCCTGTCACCTCAAGTGGAGGCATTAAATCTCTGTGCCTATAGATCTGCAAGCAAGGCAACAGTGCTTTCAAGGTAGTTTTGGGGTGGGCCAACCAGGGTGAGCTCTTGACGTAGGACACTGTTAGTGGGCATGGGAAATGTACCCCTGGCCACAGCTCAGGTCCAATGTGGCATGCGGGATGTAGCATGAGGGCATCCATACCACTAACTGTATACAGTCCCAGATATTCCCCTGCCTGAGTTCCATAGCTGTCATGGTTTGTGTCTAGACATCCCTCCAAAGTTTCATGTGGTCATAGGATTTTTTTCTTTGAAAGTGGCAGAATAAAGAATGTGTGACTGATTCATAGTGCAATGCTGGGATTAAGGGTGCTGGGATTAAGGGTGAGTGACTGCTGGGTCAATCTACTGATTGGTTTAGCACCACCCTGATCCCAGTAGACTGGATGCAATATAAGGGATAGAAAAAGGCTTGTCTCCTCTCCCCTCCCCTGCTTACTTGCTTTTGCTGTCTTCCTCTGCCATAAGTTGTTGCTCCACTGTCATGTGTCTGCCTTGGAGCCAGCGGATTATGGACTGAAACCTCTACAGACTGTGAGCTAAACTTTTTCCCCTTCAACTTGGGGTGTCCAGTGTTTTGTTTCAGCAACAAGAGAAAAGTAACTAAAACAATGGCTCTTCCTTCCTCCCTTTCTCCCTACCATTCCTTCCTTCTTCTTTCCTTCCTTCCTTCCTTCCTTCCTTCCTTCCTTCCTTCCTTCCTCCTTTTCCTTCACAAATACTTTGCAAGCACTTACTATGTGCCAAGGAATGTTTACACATAAATGTAAAAGGCAGACAATAAAGAGGTGTGTATGTAAATAAACATGATGCTTTCAGAGGTGTCAAGTGTTTTAAAAAAGGCACAGAGAAGGAATAGAGAGGAAATGTGTGTGCACGTGTAGGGGTGGACAGCTGCTTCAGGCCAGGCTTCAAGGGAGGGTACTCTGAATTGGACCCTTGAACACATGAAAAGGAATGGCCATAGAGATCTCTTGCCACTCACAGATTCTGATCCAATGGTTCTGAAAGTCTGAGGCTTTAGGGACCAGTTCTGTTGCTTGGCAAGCAGGGTCTGCAGGTGCATGGAGGGAAAATGAATGTTTTTGAGAAACCTCCTGCCACCCTTCAGACCATATTTCAGAACCATAGTGCCTAATGCCTGCCAATTTTCATGCAGCAAACTTACCAGTTGTCCTCTGGGTGCCAAAGACTAGGTTAAGAATCTGTCTTCTATCACCAATTGGGGACTCATAAACAGAGTTTGGGATGCTAGATATTTACTAGGGATCCACCCTGCGAAAGGATTAGACAGGAAGAGGTCCATGGCAACTCAGGCCTTGCAAAGCCTCAGTGCCCGGCAGGAGCTAGGGGAGCTGCTCTGCACTGGGCTGAGACAGCCAGGCCTTTAAACTCTTGTTTGCTCAGTCCTCAGGTGCAGGCTGTCCTGGAAAAGGTATGACCTTGACCAGGTGGCTCTTTGAAACTGAGGCAGACTTGAAAGGTTGGACAGCTGGAGGGTATCTGCTGGCTGCACTGCCCAGACCTGGCAGCCAGGCCCTCCTTGAGGGAGTCTGGGAAGCCTCTCTCTTTATCTACCATGACAGTCATGATTGGACTTAACCCTGGCATGACCCACAGGTATAGGCATTAACAGGTCCAGTTTATAGGTGAGTACACAGAGGTTAAGCAGCTTTCAAAGGGTAAGTTTGAGTTAGAGCCAGAATTCAAACCAACAGTGTCTACCACCTAAGTGTCATGGTCTCTTCATCATCTCATAGTTTCTTTTGTTCCAGAGGTCTAATTTTGTCCATTTAAAAAATGTTAACTGAATACATTAAGAGTAATTTCCCAAGTTTTAACCCCCAAATCTGTCCTTAGTATCTAGCTCCCTTATGTCTCTGGGCAGCCACCCAATTTCAGGCCCTATGGTCCAAGTAAGAACCTATCTCCTGCTCCAGGATAAATCACACGACCCAAACTAAACCAATTAGCGGCTGAGTCTTTCCTGGCCTTGCAGCTGGTTCACAGCTGGAACATGACCTGAGCGGAACCAGTCAGAGTGAACTCCAGGGCATTTGTAGGAGCTGCCAGAAAGGTCTTTCTCTTCCTAGGTGTACTTGAATCTGGCACTTGAACAACTAGAAATAAAGCTCAGGTATGTTCAGTACTGAGCAATAAACCACCTAGAACTTGTTTTTGGTTTCTCATAACTGTGCAGGCTGATGGAGCAGGGCTTTTTCTCTCTCCCCTGTTGACTGGAGTCATTCCCATGGCTGCATTCACTTATGGCTGGGCTAGATCCACAGACCAAGAAACAAAAGTTCACGTGTGTGTGTGGGGGGGGCCTGGCCTGCCACAGGTACAGGCAGAAGGAGATGCACATTTTTCAGAGAGCTTAAAAATGTCAGTAACACTGCCTACAAATCCCCTTGCCTTTTATCATGATTGGGAGCTGACAATTCTAGACTATGCGAGGGAGAAAATACCCCCCCCCCCACTGAGGCAGACAACCTTCCCCTTCATCATGGGGCCTGGAGCTTTGCGATGACTGTTAGCTGGACTAGTTCAGCTGTTCTTTCCACATGGCATCTCCGCTTCCAGGTCCTCTGCACAAGGACCTTTTCTTCAGCACAAAGGCCCAGATTTCTCAGTGAACAGCAGGGTTCTCAGAGGGAGCATCTAAAACATAGCACAAATGGACAAATTCTGATCAAGGCTCTCTTCCCACACAGGCTGCTATCCCAGTGGGCAAAGCAAGTTGCTTGCATGAGCCCAATGCTTAGCATAGAAGTGGACTTGCATGAATCCTGGGAGATATGGAGGGCCACCAGTGTAATTATCTACCACATAGGTGCCACTTTACCAACAGGTGTGGCGAGTCAAGCAGAGCCTAAGCTGCCAGGCAAACTCCTTGGAGGAATCAGAGTCTCTCAAATTGGTAATTTCAGGAGATTATAATAAAGGGGCTAATTACAAAGGTGTCAGGAAAATTTAAGGAACCAACAAAGGGTGGTGCAGTTCCTCTGGGTTGGTAATAGTGGGGGAGCCTTTGCTACAACTAGGCCCAAAAGACAAAGGCCTGAATGGAAGTAGTTTCCATTACCCAGAGAGAGAAGCTGTGGCTAAAAAAGAGGAAAGAACTTGGAAGGGAGAGATATTTCACCTTTCCTCTTCTCCCTGCCTGTGTGGCCTGTCATTGCTTCCCACTGGCTCAACCCACTGGCAGCCAGAGGCCAAGGGGGCCCAGTGATGCCTCCATGCAGCCAGGCTGTAAACCAGAGAGCAGGGTGGACAAAGGCAAAGAGCAGAGAGGCAGGGCCCAGGGAAGGTGCTTAGCACCCAGGCCCACCCTCAGGTAACCTGAAGATGAAGTCGGGGTTGCACAAAACAAAGAGGCTAGATGGGGAGAAACCGACTCCTGAACACATTGTTTCAGCCTGAAGCAGTTATATTCTTGGGCTTTCTCCAAACATAACCTAACCAATTCTCTTTTTGCTTTGGCTGATTTGGGTTAGTTTCTATCTTCTTGATGCCCACACTCCCACTGAGGAACTGGATCTGGGTACAAGGATTACATTCCCTCCTCAACAGAGTCCAAGGAGCCTAGAGGGCAGGCCCACACTACAGAGCAAGCAAAGGCTCAGAGACAGCAAGAGACTCATAGGTTACCTGGCTCTTTTTTTTTTTTTTTGTACTAGGAATTGAACTCAGGACCGTATGCTTGCCAGGCAGGCACCATGCCACTGAGCTAAATCCCCGGCCCTGTCTGACTCTTTAAGTAGCAGAGGTGGGTTCTAAAGATGATCCTGTCTCAGAGTTCCAGCCTTATCTAGCCACTCTGTTTCCAGAATGTGCTGTGTTCTCTTGCCTCTTCATATGCAGCTGATGGAACACTAACACCCCCACCCACCTGCCCCATGCTCATCGGTGTGAACATCCTGACCCCACTTTCCTGCAAGTCGAGAATCTTGAAATGAGATCATCCTGAATTCGGGGTATGCTCCCGACCCAAGGAGAGTGTTCTTATCAGAGAGAGGCGAGGGGAAGGTGAGCAGAGAAACCCAGAGAAGGCTGAGTGATAGGAGAGCAGAGCACTGATCGGAGAGACCTGTCTGCAAGCCGAGGAATGCCAAGCTACCCACAGCCACCAAGAGCCAGTTCTGGGGCGCTGTACAGATCGACCCTCAGAGCTTTCAGGAAAAACATACTCTGATCACCCCTTGCTTTTAGACTCCTGACCCCTAGAACTGTGGGTGAGTGTATTTCTGTCATTGGGGACACGAAGTTTGTGATAGTTTATCACAGTAGCCCCAGGAAACCAAGAAGGAGTCCATGTCCATGCCATTTTATTAGCCCTGATCAAGGTTCCCTCCCTTCTCTGGCATCTGCTCACTTCTGTCCCTGGGCACTGGTAGGCAGCCAAACCTGTAGGGAAGAAAGGACATTTTGAAAACTTCACTTTCACTGTCACTCACCTGTCTTTCCTCCTTGCCCTGCAGGTCTCAGGTGAGATACCACCTCCTACAAGAAGCCTTCCCTGGGTTCCCACAGTCCCCAGACAGACTTCCCCGGCCACATTTTGCTGGCACCGTCTATTGACGTGGCTTGTTCTCCACACCCACACTGGACTGGGCTCTCCCCAGGGGCAAGGGCTGTGCTTGGCTCATCTTGGCTGCAGCTGTGCCTAACAAGACTAGATACGGTAGGGACATTCACTAATGTTTGCTGAATAAATAAATAAACAGAACTTTCCCCTCCCATTCCGCCTCACCTCTGGATCTCTACCCCAGGGGAAGCAATGTTTATGAGTACCCCAGGGACAAGTCTGAGACTCTGTGGCGAGTGAGGTGAACACCTGCCCTTGAGTCCAGCCATCCCTTTGTGCGACCCTCAGGCCTGCATAGCCAAGCCCTGTCAGAGGCAAGACAAACAGCTTGGCTGATGGCTTATAAAGTCAGAGATGATGGAAACAGGGAGGCGACAGCTGAAAGAATGGGTTGGGGACGCTTGTCATAACTTTATTTGTGGGAGGTGAGTTCCTGTCAGCCGGGTGATGGATGGTGGCAGGGCGGGCACAATACAGACCCCGCCAGCGTGTCTCTCCCCTCTCTCTAAGCCAAATGACTTTGGGGATGAAAAATGACTTTCTTGGGAGAGCCAGGGGAGGGGTGTTGCAGGGGGAGGGGTGGTGGAGTGGCACTTTGAAAGGACTTCAGCTTTCTTCTTGCTGAGAGTTGAATTTTGCTTGGTCCAGCCTGAAGGTTTCTTTCTTCATCCCATCCACTCTCCCTTCTTTCCAAGGATGTTATTGATAATTGGCTACCTTAATTCTCAAAATTGCCTTTAAAAATGTATTTTGGGCCAGGGATAAAGCTCAGCTGCACAAGAACCTACCTGGTAAGCACGAGGTTGTGAGTTCAATTCCCAGTACCATAGTAATAATAATAATGATGATGATGATGTATCCTTTCCTAGATGAAGAAATCATCTTGAAGAAGGGAAACTAGTATATTCAGAGATTCCCTTGACAGAAGCAGAGGACCTTGGATTTGAACCTAGCTCCAGTGATTCTGAAGCCTGAACTCTCTCTGTAGCTATGTGGTGAGGGCCAAGGAAATAGCACATGCCTTGTTTCTGGGAATCACAGAGAAGAGTGCAATAGATTTGATGGAAAGAAGTCATGGAAGATGGCCCAGAATAGGTGGCGTTTGACTTGGTTCTTGAAGGGTGAATAAAATGTTACCTGGTAGAGAAAGATGGAAACTATTAGAAAAACTGGGTATTTCACAATGGAAAAAAGGGGTATTTACCTACATTTTTGTTTGCTTACCTGAATAAGTCACAGCCCCTTTCTCCTTCCTAACCAAATCTGGACTTGGAAGCATAATCTACATGGCTCTGGGCTTTACCGAGCTGTTCATGCAGTCATAGTTCCCTTGTGGGTGATTAGTTTGGAAATAGGAATGGGAACAATTGTGCCCAGTGAGATATGAAGAATGTTTGTTTGATAGCTCCTGGAAACAATTTTTCTGTTTTGTTTTGTTCTCAGAAAAGAAAAAATCCCTCCTCTGTTGCAGGGCATGGCCACAACGTCTGGAGATCTGACAGTCATCTTGTGACCAAGTGAAAAGAACGAACATCCTGTGATGATACAGAAAGAAGATGGTGAAGATGTCCTCAAGCCACTGACTTAAAGACACCTGTAGGCACCCTATCTCAAAACCTAATCTTTGAGTTGGTGCCTTTTCCTCATTGTTAACCAGCTTGGTTGTAGTTTCATTTTTGCAGCCCAAATCATTCTGATTGCTGTAGGTGAAGAAGATACCAAACCAAGTGGTTGTTTTCACAGCTCAGGCTAAAGAGAGAAAGAATGGTAAAGGTCAAGGGTATAGGCTTTGTGATTAGCCAGAGCTGGGTTCAAGTCTCAGCTTTACTTCTTTCTAGTTGTGTGACCTTGGATATGTCACTTCATATCTGTGAGATTCACTGCCTGGAGGTAAGAATAATACATCATAGGGCTTGGTGGTATGATGAGGTAGTGCATGAAAGCTCTGCTTAGGTATATGGTGCTCAGTGTGTCATACTGGTGGCCCCTATTGTTACTGTCATTATTGCATTTTTACCTCCATCGGAAGCCTTTGCAATCACCTTGTTCCCACTTTAAGGCTGGATTCGTGTAAGTCCCCACTTTCCCAAGTCTAGTCCCCAGCATTGGTTGTTTTGAGGCTTTGGAGTTGTGTCCCAGAAACAGGAGGAGAAAGGTGGTACAGAAGGAGTCAGATCCTGGTGCTCCCGCATCACAGCACGCAGCAGTTGTCAGGGTGGGGCTGACGTTCTGTGCCTATAGGTCAGCCCAGGTGGATGCACACAGAGTACCTCCCTCTTGGCCAAGGCTGCCTAGTCCTTTCATATCTCAGGAGACCAAGTAGTTTTGCATATTATAGCCCTCGATAGCACCAAGAAGCAGGTGTTAGCAAAAGAAGACACAGTAGGCAGAAGTTATCCACCCCAGGTACAATGAAGCTCCTCCTTGGGCCAGCCCTTTGCTATTTGGAGCTCTGGCGTGGCTTGGGTCTTTGTTCTGCCTCTTTGCATGTTTGACTTTCTGGCTCTCCTCCTCAGTGGGGTTTGGCTTCTGAGAAGTGCTCGTTGGGTCATGCAGAGCTGTCTGGCTCCTGCTGTCCCAGATGCGCCTTGTCGGGATCTGCTTTTACTGTATCATGCCTGTTACTCTCTCCGCACTGAGCCTGGTTTCTGGGAACCGTGCTGCTTTTCTCTAGTCCTGTTATCCCCAAAAGAATGAGCATGTTTTCACTTGGCTTCGACTCTCTGGTCATAGTTAACTGGGTCAAGGGTGGGCACCTGACTAAAGCTAGACTAGTTAGACTAAACTTCCATTGGACTAAAGCTAAACTTCCATTGGAGTTTAAAGCCTGTGGGCAGTGCCAGTCTCTGTCCAAAGCACCATCTGTGAGATTTACATCTTCTCTTAGTCACTTTCTGGTTGCTGGCATACAATGCCTGACACCCACGATTTAAAGGGAGAGAGGTCTATTTTGACTCACAATTCAGAAGTGTCTATCTATGTTCGTCAGGCTTAAGCACATAAACAGTATGGTAGAAGGGCCTGGGTGGACAAAAGTTGTTCACATCATGGGGACCAGGAAGCAAAGAGTCAAGGAGGGAGATAAACCCTTCCACGCCTAATGACCTGCCTCTTCTGACCAGACCCCAGTTCCTAACAGCAAGTCAGCTATAGTGCCACCATGATTCAGTCACCTTCTAATAGCCTCCTATGGCTGTGAGCAAGTGAAAGCTTTGGGCGACATTCTTGAGGTAAACTGTAACACATTTGGAAGCTACAGGGAGTCATGTTTCCCACTATGTAGAGGGAGTCAGGATGTGTCCAGGAGTCAGGGGAGAAGGTGAGGCAAGCTGAGATTGTAAGAGGTGGTCCAGGCAGCCTCCAAGTTGAGGGGCCTGATTTCCCAAGACTGAGTCTTTCCTAGATACCAGGAGACAATATGACCTTTATGTCTTAATTTGTTCAAGTTGAATTTTGGTCCCAGTGATGAGAACCCTGACCAGTGCCTTCCCAAGCCTCTGTCTGTCCCAAGCCGGGCCTGTCCTCTCCATTTAGGGTTTTTTGCCCTCGGGATGGCTTTGAGAAACCACTCCCTCCTGCCCATTTCCAACCTCAGAGCACATCTAGAGCAGAGGATGAGGTCTGATCTCTGGCACAGCCTCTGCCCTTCCTAGCTTACTCCCACGGAGTGACCTCACTCACTCTCACAGCTCAGCCTCAGTAACCCCAATGTACCCCTAGGTCCTCGAGCTTTAGTCCACTCTGGTCCCATTGGAGCATCCACCTTTGAAACATGGGAATATGCTGATACTAATGGAGATGCTAAAAGTCTTTTTGAAGACAACTGTTCTTGTGGTGGTGGATAGAGATTCCAGGGGCCAGGTGAAGCCCCCTAGACCATAGCCATTAGCAAGCACTTGACCAAAGTTGTCCTGCAGGGCATTTAGAAAGTGAAGGTGCAGGGTAGGAAGCTCTGGCCAGGAGCCGTGGGGAGGAATTTGTAACTTGGACAGGTGAAGGACTGGAGAAAAGAAACAATGAGTTCAGTATGAGAAAAGGAGGAATGAGGACTTAGCCAAGTGCGAAACCAGATGCTACGTTACTCGAAGCCCAAGAGAGAACTCAGTGGCAGGGGCCTCCCCAAGCCTTTGGAAATGGGGAATTTCTTATCTAAAGGAGAATGGGACATAGTAGCTAATCAGGTGGGTACTCTATTCAGGCTACTATAACAAATAAGTGAGCTGGAAAATCTGAGACCAAGGTGCCAGGAGGTTGGTGTTCTCCAAGGGCCCTTCTCTCACGGGCAGCCCCTCCACCGGTCCTCATATGTGGCAGGATGAGCAGAGCTCCCTTGGGCTTCTTTTATGACAGTGCTAATCCTGCTCAGGCAGGCTTTGCCCAAAGGCTTCTCCTCTTAATACCATTAAAACGGGGACTAGGTGTCAGCACATACATTTTGAGGAGACACAAACAGAGGACATCTATAGGGGCATGTAGTCCTAAGCAGGTTACCTAACTCTTCTGAGTCTTGGAAATAGAATGGTTATTAGACTGAAGGACTAAACTCAGTGTTGACATATGCTAGTCCTCGAGATAATGACAAAAATTCAAGTTCAGAGCTTCTGAAGACTTGCCCAAGGTCATTCGATCAATAGCAGTAGATACAGGCTGAAGACCCAGGAGGGCTTGGCCTCAGCGCTATGTGAGTAACCACTGAGCTCTCCTGCCGCTTGAAGGTAGATCTGTGGAACCAGTACCAAGGCCAGGGCTCAGAGCTGAGGGCTGGGTTTCTGTCCTTGTTCTGCTCCCTGGTGCTGGCTCAGCCAACAGTGACGAAGAGTCGAAGAGTCGACTCCGCTGCCCCCTCTTCCCCCCTCTCTTCCTCCTCCCTCTCCCAGACAGTATTTCCCTGGGGCTCCCATTACCAATTTGCAGAGCAAAAGCACTCACAGGCAGTTCAGGGGTGGCGCGAGCTTGGCGGCCCTGGTATTGTTTTTAATTCAATATTTCGTCCCTGTGCGCCAGCCTCCTTTATTGGATGAGAACACTGTTATTGGATCCTGCCCTGCAGGAGAAAATGCAGGCTTCCCTGGGTTGTTCTAGAGTCTGATGAGTCAAGGCCGGGTGAGAAGACAGTGGAGAGTTCCAGAAAATCTGGTGGTTACAAGCTGTTCAGTGGTACACATAAATACATTAACATATGTATTCTTAGCCTTTCCCCTTGCCCTCCCTTCCAGGGAGCAGTGCAGCTCAGGAGGCAGCTTTAAGTCACTCTCTCCCTTTCCCTGCACACCTCCCTCACCCATGGCCCTCCTGACTTCATCTCAGCTGCTCTCTGCCTTGACAAATGCTCTGTCCTGCTCCTCCTCCAATGCTCTCAAACACAGTACCATTATTATCGGTCATCTCATTAGAGATCTTCTGAAAGCCTGAGACAGGGTTTGGGTGCATGGAGTTTGTTTGGGGGTTATCCTGTGAACCCCTGGAAGTAGGAGAGTTGTAAGGAAGACAGGGAAGGGGAAGTATCCTTCCCTTATTATAAGTATCCTTATCCTTATTGAGCAGGTTACATTGAGGAAACCTGGGGCTGGATCCCCCCAGGGACCTTGGGACCCAGTAACCCCCACATGCCTTAGGTCCTCCCATTCGGAGAGGGAAGCACTGGGTGTTTATCCACTAAGGCGGCCAGGCTGAGGCCCTTAAGAGCATGGGGCTGCTAATCCTCTCATACCTCTGACCTGTTCCACAGGCAGGCAAACTGTGCTCCAGTTGTTGGAGAAGGCTGTGAGCAGAGACCATGGTGCTGGTAACTGCAGCTCCACTGAGGTATGGGTAACTGTAAGGCTAAGGGGATGTGGCTGAGGGCACCAGGGTGCATTCTTAAATGTAAAGTCCTCTGATGGCTTCCTTCTGCTCTCTAGGGGGAAGACCTAAATCCTTGCCTCCCTTCTACCAGGCCTCAGTGAACTACTTCCTGACAACCTCTGCTTTCTCCCCTCACACCAAACTGCCCTCACTGCTCTGGGTCCTGGCCACTTTGGCCTCCTCTCTGCTCCTCAAATGTGCTTTCTCTCACCACAGGACCTTTGTATACACTGATCCCTCTGCCTGGTCCTTCCAAACCACCTAAATAATCCTATACACCTCTTAGGTCTTTAAACAGTGTGACATTGTCTTTCAAGCTGGGTCATATTCCGCATGTCCTCCATGAAGGAGTCTGAGGTCTTTGTCTTTTGTATCTGTATGACTATGTAATTAGTGTTTGTCATTCCCTTCACACTCAGTCTCAGGACCCAGCACACTGCCTGGCACATAGCAAGAATTAATGTGTTTTGTGAATGAATGAAAATTGTATGAGGGACTTTTTGGTGCCAATTCAGATATTAGATACAAAGATAAAATCTAGGGAAACTGAGGCCCTATATTTGTTCACACAGGGTGGACACAAGTTAGGGAAGGAAATGAACTGAAATTTGAGAGGGATATAGGCAGAAGAGAGCTTTGGGTTGGGAGTGTGTGAACTGGACAGTTGGTCTATAGACAGGTGAGGGAGGATGTTAGGAAATTTGAATGCTTGTTATTCGGTGAAGTCTGTTTCCTGCTTTGCCAGAAACTTCTCTAAGTTCGAATTCTGTATGAGTTGCTCCTCTGCATGCACCTCTTTATGAAGATTGGCCCAACGCAGTTCACTTCTTGCCATCTACACCAGTGTATTCTGTGTGCTCCATTACACCTTGATTTGGTGAAAAGATCAAAGACTTTTGAATCATGTTAATTTGAGTTCAAATCTGTGTCAGTTCTTTCCAGCTGACTTTGGACAAATTACTCACCCTCTCTGGGTCTTGATTTTCCTCACCTGTAAAGATAGGGTAATCTCCTGGCCTTGTGTAGGGTGGGAAGTTTGTGGATCAAACAGAAGCCCAGTGCTTAGTACATGGTTCAGATGCTGAAAAACTAATGCTTTTATTGCGTGATCAATGACTTCCTATGCCAATGTTAATTAAGCACCTACACTGTTCCAGGCATAGAGTTCTCTTACTGAAGTCCTCTGTCCACAGCATGAGTTAAATGCTCTTGATGAAGTCGGTTAAGAGCTCACTGAATCCTATATCCTCTCCTTCACAGATCCACAGAGGGACAGAATTTCCTAGGCTTTCTACTCAGGAGTGGCTCTGTGACTGTTTTCTGACAATGGTGTGAGGATGGGAGTGAAATCCACCACTTGCAGGCTGGATGCCTCCCAGGAGGCAGAGGTCTTTGAGGCCCTAGTGGATGGTGACACCATGAAGTGGGAAAAAGCTGGGTGCCTGGGCTGGGGCTGGGGCTCAGCGGCATAAGCACCTGCCTGACAAGTGCAAGGTCCTGAGTTTGATTCCAAACACCCCCAAAACAAAAAACAGACAACTCCCCAAACCCTGGATGCCTGAGTCAGCTGGCGAAATGCCCCATGCCTGAAACCTCATGGGTTACTGTGTGAGCCAGAAACAGATAGCAGCTGCCTTACTGGCAGTCATCAGACTATTCCAAGATAGTATTTGTATTCACATTGCACGGATGGTGGAAAAGAGGCACAGAGAGGTGATGTGACTTGCCCAAGGTTCTACACCCAGAATGTGGAGAGCCAGGATTCTGACCACAGAGTATATACAAAACACAATTCATGCTATTCTCTACTTATTAGGCCTTCATCAAACAGTTGTTGAATGAATATAACATGAATGATGCCCTACCTTGAGTTTAAGGACCCGAGGAAAGTTCAAAGCTGCACCACATAATGACCACCCCCCAATTAAGATGCGTTGGTCTTCTCTACTGGATTATAGGTTTCTGGAAGCCATATGCTTTATTGTGCTCATTTAAAACCTTCCACTGTGCTTAGCACTGTGCTTGGAACTTTGTGGGTATTCAAACCAGCTGCTTAATTGATTTCTTACAGGTGGCATGCACTAGGTATTTATAACCGTTTCAAATGGTGAGGAAGTACCTTAAATCATTGTCCTGCTTGTATATGCTGTGAAATAGTGACAAATTAATTTTAAAATGAGGAAATATATGACTTTGTGTGAAATCTAATGCCATCTTTGACTAGTCTCCCATCAAAAAAGAGGCCTAGCTAGGGAAGAAGCACAGAGGAATCCTTTCTATCTTTGTTTTACATCCTTCTCTGTGCTTTTCTTTTTTCTCGTACCTTCTTTTAATTTATGCTACTTCTGTGCTTCATGTATCTTTGTAAGTCACCTGAAATCCTTTCTGGAATAAGGTGGTGATATAAATAAAAACATGTATCATAAATATAAAATGTAACAAGCTCTATAAAAACCTATTCCTAAAATACCAACAGTGACTCTTTCTCATGGCAAGAAATAGGACGATTAGACATGTGCTGTGAGGTACTATGCATCCAAAGAGGACAGATGTGTATAATTTTACAAAACTCAAGACATGAACATTACAGCTAACTTTATGAAATATCATGATGATTAAAAAGTGATTTTAGTTATTCATTTTTACAGATATTTATTTATTTTACTACTTCTGTACTACAGGTTAGAAACTGAGAAAAAATAGAAATCGAGAAAGTATAAATAAGCAAAAAGAAAAACACTGCAGTACTGATATCTCACTACTCAGAGGACAGCACCATTAACATGCAGTCACAAAGCCTTTCATCTTCTCTGTGTAAGAGTTGGAAAGAAGGTCACAGAAGATGCTGACATAGGACACGGATTTGTGGACAGAAAAGCTGAGATGCAGGGTATGGGCAGAACTGCTCTGGGGCCCAGAGCCTCCCCTGAGGCTGGACACTGACACCCCGCATCTCTGCAGGGTAAGCATGGCCCTGTCTCTGTGAGCACACCCCTGTCGCTGAGAAGCCCTGGTATCTGCAGGCACCTGCAGCTTCTGGAATGGTGCCCTGGGGAGGGCAGGGCAGGAGTGGCACAGGAAAGTCACCTTTTCCAAGTGACTTGAGAGCAGCCAGAGCAGAGGATCCCTGGAGAAGACCAGCCAGGAAGAGAGATGACATATGCATGCCCAGAAATAGCTCAACCTTCCAGGAGTGTAAAACTTGGGAATACAAAAATGGGTTCACTAGGGCCGAGAAATGGGTTCACTAGGGCCAAAGAGAAAAATAGGCTTAAGAGAAGCCAAAGAGAGAAATAGGCTTACAAGAAACAAATGGGAAAAGAAGTATCAATTTTATCAATTGTTAGACATGGGGCAAACACATTCTAAAGAATCACAAATGTATATGGAACTGTTTGTTGTATGCTTGATTCCGCTATTTAGCTTTCTTTTGTGGATTTTAATTGGGAATCCACAAGGGAATTGGCTTGGAGCAATATTTTAAAATCAAGTCCAGAGCAGGAAAAAGATGATGGAATGACAGCCACCTTGATAACTTTACCCAAGCCACAAGTGGCAATCTCTACCTTTTCAGCTCAGAGAAATTTTGCAACACAGGATGCGATTCCACCCTTTGTAAAGGGAAGTCATCCTTTAAGTTAATTGTCCAACAGTTGGCCTTTGAAAATACAAATAAGTGGTGTGAAAAGGCTTTAGGAGCCCACAAAAAATGGGCTACACTGGCTCAGATGATTCAAATTTGTGCAGACATTGTCCTCTCGTATGTGCAGAGTGCTACCTTGACAGAAGGTATCACTCATGTCATCAAGTCATAGCCTACAGGAAAGGGAAAAAACAAAGCTGCTGTTTTCATTGTGGGGGTGAAGGGAATTACGCCAAAAGTTGCTCTGTGCACTGATGAGGGCCACACAGCCACTATCTATCCCTTCAACAAAATCTTCTACTATCTGTCCAAGGTGTAGACATTGATACCTTGGGCCACTCAATGTAAATTCAAAACTGATGTGAAGCACCTACCTGTTCCAGAAAAACTTCCAGGGGCTCCTGAAACATCCCTGCCAAATAGTAAGGGTGCTATGGTGCAGACAGCTTCCCTGAGATGGCATGGCCCTGTTTGGCACGGCAGGTTCCTAGTGGCTGGGGGTAATATGGTCCTGATTTGTGGTTTGCTGATTTTTGTTTACAAAATACTCTCACAAAAGACAATTTAAAATAACCAATATGATGACAACTAACCTGTAAAACTTCTAAAAATTCAATATCTGGCTTTCATGAGCTGATGATAAGCTGGGTCTAGTATATCACTCACTATGGCTTTGTAGTAAGCCTTGATATTGGGTAGTGTAAATTCTCAAACTCTATTTTATTTCCAAAACTGTTTACTTCAGGGATACTTGTTTCAGATTCATAATTAATGTAACTCCATGTTTACTTAGAGTGTTTTTTGTTTTCTTATATCAATTTTTAGTTTTCAATACACTGATACTACACAGCTTGTTAAATTTCTTGAGTTTGTTTCCAGAAGAAGGAATTGTAAATTTACATATTTGGGAGGAAATGGGAAAACAGCTTAGAGCAAGGCTAGGGAAAAACAAAGCAGCACAAATCTACCTGGACCCCTACAGGGTTTAAAATATTATTTAACAGGGGGAAACTGCTGCTTTCTGCTTTTCTCACTACTTCTTACAGGCCCCTAAGTACCAAAGAGCTCCACTGAGCACCCAGCTTGGCCCAGACAAGGAAAGTGGAGAAACAACTTGCTTGTTTCAACTGCAAAGGTGAAATGTAGTTCTAATGTAATACAATGTTGACAGACTTAATAACTGGTTCTTTTTTGTTGGGTGACGGTGAGGGAACTCACAACCTCGAACTCACAACCTTGTGTTTGCCAAGCAGGCACTTATGCCTCTGAGCTAAGGCCCAATACTGGTTCTTAAGGATTATTAAATCTGTTAAAATGTTCAAGTTGTAAAATGTTAAAGATAAGCATGTCTTTGTATCTAAAAACTAGGCTTAAGCAATGTGTCTGGTTGCCCAGATGACAATCTTGGATAGAAGTGGTTGATTACATTGTGTCGACTTGAAGTTTGGAAGCTTTTCCAAGGACCTCAGTTGGGGGGGCAGGGTTCTCTTTTTGTAAACATTCTTGTACTCAGCAGGAAGAGGGCAGAGAGATGGAGAGCATGCTGCGTCCACCCTGGGGAGGTAGCTTGCTTATAATGTAGGAGGAAAAAGGAGGATTGTTTCCCCTCCTTTGCTCTTGCTACTTTTGCTGTCTTCTACTGCCATGGATTCTTACTTCCTCAGACACTGTTCAACAGCCTTGTTTCCCATGCCATCTTCTATATTAAAATGCTTCTGATTTATACAAACAATTCCATTTAACCCAGATACAGGCTAAAAATTGTTAACTTGCTCAAGATTTAATTATAAAAACAAACAAAAAAAGGCTCAGGGGGAGGGAGTTTTTAACCTAGACTTTATTGGACAGTATGTACTGTTAACGTTTTAAATCCTACTAAAGATGAAACTACAGCAGCAGCAAGACAATTCAATCAGATAAAAGAAAGAAGCTAGGAAGGGTCCTTCAGAAAGATCTTCATACTAAACAATGAAAGGGACCCAGCTCAGAGCTAATTTCGGATTGAGGGTGTGCTTGTATGTTTTTAGACAATGCTGAATGGCCTATCTGGGTGCCAGAACATGTTGCCTAGATGTATCACAGACCCAAACCCAGAGAAGGAGTTGATTCCACCTCTCAAGAAGCTGGTGCTCAGTCCTACGACAGTGATGCTTCAGAGACCACACCACAACTGACAGAAAAAGATGAAACTAAAACCAATCTCAACTGACCCAGGATGCCCAGGAAATGGTAACCAAAACTAAAAATCAAAGATCTGAATAGGTGATTCAATTTGGCTAAAAATATTCCAGGGCACTCTGATTTTGTAAGATGTTTGTCAATCTGCCTGTGTATCTGCTTGTCAGTTTGTTCAGTCTGTTAAGCAGTTGTTGGGAGTTGCTGAGCCATTGATCATTCATACATAGAAACCAGAAAGCACAAGTGCCCATACAGGAGTGCCCAAGAGCAAGGAGTGCCTGAGAAACACCCTGAGGGCATGGGGTGCTGGAGGTGACAGGTGTTTCAGCCCTGAGAACAGGGGACATAAGTAGCAAGGTAGTTCAGCAACGGGGGATCGCACAAGTGTATAAATAGCCTTTCAGAATTTATAGAGTTCTTGTGGACACTGACAACTCTGCTTGTTTTTGTCTGTTTGAATCTGTACAGATTGTCTGTCCATGTTTGTCCATTTGTTCTGTGAACAGCTGTTCCTTTTATTTGAATTCAACAATTTTTTCTTTTTTTCTTGTTCATTTTTGGATCACTTAATTGAAGTTTAATTTGGGTAATAGACTTAAAAAGCATGGTTCCACTTGAATTCCACCTAGTCAAAAATAATGCTAAAAGTAGTTGTGTAAATGTAATGCATTTTGTTGCTTATCATAACTTGAGAGTCTCTTGTTCAAAAATACTGTGTTAAATATTGTGATCAAGTTTTCATAAGTCATTAAAAATTAAGATAATTAAATGAAATCCCTTAGGGTGGGGAGAGATTAATGGATAGGACTTCAATTGATGAATAAGAAAGTGGCTGCCTGGTAACATTTAACCAGTTCTTGTTCATTGATCAGAGGCCCCAATGATTTCCATAGCCTTATGGGCGACACCCCAACTAAAGTTATAAAAATGTGTTATTGTAGTATGTTTACATTCATCATTGTCAAAAGAAATAATAACATACGGTTTTTGATTTAAAGATGCTCTGATACAAACGTTTCATATGGCTATGACAGATTGTTATTAACTTCATAGTGTATTAATGTATTCATAGTTTCACATGTATAGGTCTTCCAAAAATGTAAAACAGGGATTGTTTATGATGATAGAATTTTGTTTCAGATTCAGAGCTCCACCTTTAACAAGAACTTATGAGATGTGCATCCCATTAAAGGTCAACAAGTTAGGTAAAAACTTCTGACATATGAGATAGAGAAGATTGACTAAAAGGGGTGTTTTATGGCAGAATGGAAATTCAAGTGTGTTACAAAATGTCACCATGATTGTCATGAGTAATGTTGTATATGGTTTGGTTTCTAATTTTTTGTGTAAAATATATAACTGTTTGTTTCATGTCATTTTTTAGGGGTCCCAGGGGTCAAAATCATGACCTTGTGCTTTCCAGGCAGGTGCTTATGCCAGTGAGCTAAATCCCCAGCCCTATGTAACTATTTGTTAACACTCTACAGGTATTCAAATGTTAACACATCCACGGTTATTAAAAAATAAGTTCTAGTTTATGTTCTAAGGTATTTGATATTTAGATAAGATAATAATTTTAAGCTTACTGACTCCACTAGAGTGTACTGTTATCAATATTTTCTTCTAGATGTTTAACAACTGAGATTTAGAGACCAAAAATTAGATAGATGGGCTAAGAAGATAGCCAATATTTTGGCCCTAGTCCTCCAAGGTCAATGAAGACCCAGGACATCAGAGAACCTCTGATGTGACATCCTATACTCAGTGAGTCCCTGATCTTCTTATCAAGAAGATTGTGAGATCACAGAGGAAAATGATCATCGATGTGTGGTATGCTCAAGAGAAGTCACCAGGAGAAAAGGTCTCCCAAGCTTTCAGAGAAAGCAAGTTGGTCAAGCAATGGCTGAGACTTATTCAAATGGCTGACACTGACAAAATAACTAAGAGGTGCTGTGCATGGTTCCAAGGCAATTCCTGAGGACACTTAACTGACCTTGATAGGTAGCAAGAGATTAATTGTTATTAATACAGGTCTCCTTTTAACTTGGTCTTGGACATCCAACAGAAAAGTATAACCACAAAATGTATAAAACAATGCTATAGTAATATGCTAGTTATAAAAGAAACTCAAATCAGTAACACCTTCTGAAAATTTCCAGATACCCCAATAGCTGTCTACTGTTATGGATTAACAGACTGTACAGGGTTGAACTACTGAATGCAGGAATTTAAAATCCTTGGACTGCACTTAAAATGAAAACATTCAAGAATGAAAAGGTTTTACACAGTGTTCTTCAAACACAGCTCCTTCAGCTTCAACTGACCACCCATCCCATGCTAAGACAAAACAAAAGAGAGGGATATGTAGGGAGCCATTAAAGCTGGAGACTGATCAGATGTGTGAGGCTAAAGCAAGGCCAGCCCTAGAAACACAGCCCCAAATAAGGCATGTAAACAAGCTATTCGAGTTCTAAGAAGGCCAGGGGCCCAGGCCATCCAAGCAAACAAGTTGCCAGGCAGCAGTGTTGTCATTTTTCTGAGTGTATAAATAGAGGGGCAGTGTTGTAATTTTTCTGAGTGTATAAATAGAGGTGCAGTGTTGTCATTTTTCTGAGTGTATAGAGGTGCTACAATGGTCTGGTAGACCCTTCTCTCCCATCAGGAGAGAGGGTTCCACTTGACTTCAACTGTCATCTTTTTTCTTTCTCATCCTCTCACCATCTTTTCCCCTGGGAACATCTAGAGCTGCAGCTGGTTGCCACAGTGGAGGAGGTGCTAGGAGAGAAAATGAAGCAAAAAAAGAGTTGCTTACTTAGAGGAGAGGAATTCGGGAGTTTGAGAAATAAAATGATTTCTGTATAATTGGAGATGATATGGGATGGGGATGGTGATTATTAATATGAATCTGAAAGGCATGGAACTTTGGGAGGAAGGTTTAGCTCCTCTTAAAGATACAGCCTTATTTAAGTTTCAGAACATTAGATGTACTCTTTGTTTTTTTTCCCAATAAAGGGCAAATTTCTCCTCCAGAAAGCATTGATTTATCCATTGATTGGAACTGGGTATTGAATCCAGGGCCTTCCTAATGAGTGACATCCCCAGTTTTTATTTTGAGGCAGAGTCTTGCTAAATTGCTAAATTGCCTAGGCTGGGCTGGGCTGGAACTTTTGATTCTCCTGCCTCAGCCTCCCAGGGTGCTAAGATTACAGACCTGCACCAGCACACCTGGCTCAGAAAACGTTTTTTATCGCTTAGGTAGACAAGATTAACCAGGTCCCACTGGACCTTGCCTAGTTGACTAAACAGAAGCTCAGAAAGGGAAATGTGCTCACTAGCAGTTTCTCATAATCATATGGCTTGGAGGAGTAAGTTTTTGAGCTAGCACCATTTAATGTAAATATAATAGGAAACACCAAATGATATCTACAGGTGTAATTTTTTCTATGAAGTACTTCATAAGTAAAAAGAAACAGTGAAATTAATTTTATAATACATTCTATTTGGCCCAGTATATCCAAACTATTACAATATGTAACCAGTCTAAGTCTTAAAATCCACTGTGTATTTTGTTTACATTTATGACATTTCAATTTGTACTAGTCATATTTCAGGCGCTAGTAGCCTGGACTGGTGAGTTAGAGTACCAGACGGTGCAGTTGTGAGCCCAAATCCCCGGAAGGCTTCTAGAGCACACGGGAAACTCTTTAACACTCCGCCCTGCACATAGGGGGCGTGAAATCAATCTTGGTTCCTTTAGGTCCTTTCTCTCACCAAATCTCGCTCCTCCAAGTCTCCTCCCCGCCCGCTTCTGCTTCCAAGCGGAAGCCGTACTGTTACAAATGCAACGCGCTTTACGGTAGCGCTGCCTTTTACTGCAGTGTGGCCGGCGCTCTTGTCTCTCGCACTTTTATCCTATTGGCTCAGAGGTCCCGCTTCCAGCGCTTTATGGCAGTGTGGCTGGAACCGCTTCTGAGTGGCCCACGGTTTGGGTGTGAGTGAGGGAACAAGAGTTCCCGGTGTTGACTGGGCCAGGAACATGGACGTGGGTGAACTTCTAAGCTACCAGGTAGGAGGGGCGGGAAGGGCCGGGGGACTGTCCCTCGCCTGGGCAGGGATCGCAAGGACAGAGTCCCTTCATCTCACCTTTTCTCATTCCCAGGCCCCCTCGCTTCTCATGCCACCTGGGAGTGCAGCCTCTCATTTCACTGAAGCTCTTCTGGGTCCTTTCAGTTCATTCCTCCTCAGGGCCTCCTCTTCACCTTCTCTTACTCCACTGTGCGGCTTGGTAGCTGCAGCTCCTCTGAAGCCCCACACTATCCAGTAATCACAACCATCTTCTCTGCCCCCACCTCCGGCATTGATTTTGAGGTTGGGGTGATGGGCCTGCACTGCTCTTTGGATTTGGGCCCCGGCTTTCCCACTGACTGCCTATGTGGCTTTTGGATAAGTTACTTCTCCCTTTTTGAGTTTAGTTATCATATCTACAAATTGGAGACAATAATAACTACCTGGGAAGACTGATTGAGGACTGTACTAACTAATGGATGTGAAAGCTGTTTTGAAAGTGCATAAAGCTGTCTCCATCTAAGTTGTGTTTGTTGAAAGATGTTTGGAATTCTGGCGTGGGAAAGATTCCCAGGAATCTTCTTGTCCTCCTTGCTTAGGGTTCTTGTAGGGAAAAGGTGACCCAAAGGCCATAAAGTACTTGACCGAGGTCACTCAACAAGTAAAAGTTAGAACTAGAACTCTAGTGTCCTGGCTTCTAATCCAAAGCTTTTTCTATCACTTGACCTCCTAAAGAGGCTCAGAATTGTGCTGTCTACCTGGTGGCCACTAGCCACATATTGTAGTCACGTGAACTGTGACTAGCCTGGGTTGAGAAGTATTATAAATGTAAAATCTCATGGATTTTGAAGACCTAGATAAAGTAGAAATCTATATTGATTATGTGATCATGTTGATCACATCAGCTACCTTGATTATTGATCATATTGATTAAATGGTCATATTTTGGATAATGGATGAAATAAAATACACTTAAAACCAGTCTTAGGGCTGGGCATGTAGCTCAGCATCACAAATGCCTGCCTGGCAAGTGCAGGGTTTTGAGTGTGATTCCTGGTGCCAAAAAGTAAAAATAAATAAAGAATAAAACCAATCTTAATGTAAGTGTGATGATTCACATCTGTAGTTCCAGCTACTTGAAAGGCTTGACTGGAGAATCACCTGAATCTAATGAATTTGGGGTCAGGCTCGGCAATAAGACACTAAAAACAACACCTACTTATTTCTGTTGTTTTTTAAATGTGGCTGCTAGGAAAATTTAAAGTTTAATATATATAAAGTTCAAGTATAGTTGACCTTTTATTTCTACTGGACAGCTCTGCAGTCAGGAATAGGTGATTAAGAGCCATGAGCCTGGAGCCCCAGACTAATTGGAATCTGTTTTGCTACTAAATAGCTGCTGTAGCCTTGAACAAAATACTTAACCTCCTATGCCATGGTTTCCTCATCTGGAGAAGGGCAATAA
Source organism: Dolichotis patagonum (assembly GCA_004027295.1). NCBI lineage: Eukaryota > Metazoa > Chordata > Mammalia > Rodentia > Caviidae > Dolichotis > Dolichotis patagonum. The sequence continues at coordinate 83,974 of PVJX010002632.1, read as the reverse complement.
TGGTACTGACCTCAAAGAGCTGTTGAGAAATGTCAAGTGGTTAGACCAATGCCTGTCAAAGAATGAACATTCAATAAGTATTAGCAATTATTTTTGTGACACTCTCAGCCAATATAGTATAAGAAACTGATAAGACTCCAGAAATCATGAGGAAAAAAAGTTGTAAGCAATAGGGACATTTAAAGCTGATTTTTTTCCCTCTCTTTTTTTTTCTTTCTTTTGTGGTACTGAGGATCGAAACCAGGGGTGCTCTACCACTTGGCTTCTTCCCAGCATTTTTTAAAGATGGGGTCTTGATAAGTTGCCCAGGTTAGGTAACTTGTGATCTTGCTGCCTCAGCGTCTCAGGTAGAAGACAATGCATTTGGTGACATAAGAAAGGAAATAAGGTTATTGAATGAGTGATTGTGTGGCTGTCTGGGAGTTATGGAATGGCTAGTCTGTGGACTTATACAAAGACTATTATGGCTAGAAGAAGCCTATTTGCACAAATGTTTATTGAACACCTACTGTGTGCAAGGTAATCTCTCCTGGGTATAAATCATCAAATAAAGCAGATGAGTCTCTTGCTTTTGTCTGGACAGGAAAGTCTGGTGGGAAATCATAAGATAATAAACAAGGAAACAAATCAAATTCAGATGGCAATAAGTGTTACGAAGGAAATGTAGCCTGCTGTAAAACTATTTTGTGTGGTTTTTGTGTGGTATCTACTAGATACATGTGACTATTGAACACCTGGAAGACTGCTAGTTTGAATTAAGCTCTTGTGTATATATAAAATACACCCTGGACTTCAAAGACTTAGTATGTGACAATGAAAATAAAATTTCTTAATTTTTATATTGGTTACATGTTGAAATGATAATACTTAGGATATTTGAGTTAAAAAAATGTATTAAAACCAATGTCACCTTATTAATATTAAAGTGACTGCTAGAAAATTTAAAATTACATATGCAATGTGTGGCTTTTGTTAAATTTCTTAAAAATTTTTTTACTAGTACATGTGTGCAATACATAATGCTCACATTCCTTTTGGGGAGTTGGTATGTGTACATAATACATCTTAATTCCTTTTTTTACCGCTTTCCCTTCCCTCCCTCCCCCTCCAATCCATCTGTTGATTCCCTTGCCCCCTTTTGTTCATATTTGCAGTACATAATGTTTACATTCCATTGTGGAGTTGCTACAGGTACAGGCTTTCATTATATTTCTATTGGACAGCACTGCTGTAGAAAATAACCTCTGGGAAAAGAGGACGGGACCTATTTAGATAATTTTGGTCAGAGACAGAATCTGAAGAATGGACATTAATTGAAGGTGAAAAGGACCTATTTGTGTGAAGGGAGCAGAACGATGGAGACAGGCAACAGTAAGTGTAGCTGTAGGTAGAAACTGATACGATCTGTAAGAGGAGCAGAAAGAGGAGCCACGTGGTCGCTGGAACTTAGTGCATGAGTATGGGAGTGGTAGGTGATAAAGTTGAGATGTAGGCAGATGACAGCCTGGGTAAGACTTTTTGTGCCATAGTGATGAATTTGATCTTTATTTTGAGAAGTGATTTTATTTAACCCCCCAAAATGGACCCCTGTCTGTTGAAGGGAGTTGGCTGAGGTTGTAAGCCCATGTAGCAACTGACTTGAAACCAGGATCCTGATCTCTTTATCTGCAGCCCATTTATTAACTTAAATATTCATGCAGTTTCCTTTCTTTAAGATCAATGTGCTCTCCTATTCTTAGAGGATTGTTCATCTGGAATCTAGTCCATAGTCAATCAGATGCACCCATCTCCTTGTGGAGAGTCATGAGGATCAGATGGATTTATGGATGGGAAAACTCCTTCAACAGTAAAGTTCATAGACATGAAAAGCAAATCACTTATATGAATCATCTCTAAATCCTAATAACAAACCTACAGGAACTGTTTTTCATTCATATTGTACAGAGGAGGAAACTGAGGTGCTAAAAAGTACCTGTCTGAGAGTAACTAGCCAGAAAGTAGGTAGCAAGACCAGAGTACTCTGTCTTATTCATTACCTGGAGCCCCTGACCACCACACTGTACTGCCTGCCTACTGTGTGCCAGACGCTGAGCTAGAGTGCTTTCAGATAAGAAATCACATTTAATTCTCAGCGTGTCCTCTGAGAAAGTGGCATGCCATCTTTATGGAAAAGGAAACTCAAGATAGAGAAAGTAACTTACTTGCCCAATCAGTAGCCAGTAAGGAGCAGAGAGGCAGAACTGCAGTCAGCTGAACACTCATGTGAGTTTTTCCATTTTCAAATTTTAAATATCTTCAAGAATTAAAGTATAGAACACATATAGTAGAATGCATAAATCTGAAGTGTTGTTATGTGTAATTATTCCTTAGTAGACTCAATTTGAACACTGAAGCTCACTTTCTGGGAACATAGGGAGCAAAGTCATCTGATTTGAACAGCCCCCCCACCAGCTTTGACTCAGTCAGTCTCCTTTCGGACCCTAGATTTTGCATTTCTGATCAGATCCCAGATGACACTAAGACTGGTAGTCTGGAGACCAAGTTAAGATCCTCTGGTGTGGAATGATCTACATTCCTTTCAAACCTTTCCCTAGCTGACACATCCCTCCCTTCTCATGGGCATTGGTTAGCAGATTTTTCAGCTTTTCTCTGCCATTCAAGATATTGAGAGCAAATCACTTAATCTTTCTGGGCCTCAGTTTCCTTATATGCCTAATGAGAGGATTAAGCGAGGCTCTCTTTGAGGTCCCTTCCAGCTTTAAAATTGTGTGGTACTAATTATTTAGGCCAAAGACTCCAGAGATTTCAAGGGATAAAAAAGCTTGAAATAGTAGAAGGAATTGGGGCTGAAAATCTGGGAGATTTGACTTTTAATCCCACCTTTATCATTACTTATCCGGGTGACTCAGGACAAGTCACTTCCTTTCTCTGTATATCATTTTTCCTAACCACTATAAAATGAAGAGTTTGGGCTATATAAACTCTTGATTCTCTCCATTCCTAAAATTCAGGGACTAAGGTGAGCAAGGGGAAATGTCAAGAAATGTTTATTAAAACTATTTAACATTTTTTCAGTGCTTACTAAATTTCTTTTTGGGGGGCAACGGTGGGAAGATTCTAATTTTTTGTTGAGATTGGTTCTTTTCATAATAGAGTTAGGCACAAAGTGCCTCAGTATATGCCTTACATCCTTGACATATGTTAACTAGTCATTTGAGAAGACAGGAGAATTACAATGTGGATAGGAGGTGGTGGAAAAAGTCTTAAAGAAGAAACCAGTTATGTTCCCAATATGGAAATGTACTTTTTTGATGCCTTCAGGCTTAGACATCTCATCAAGAAGTGTGCCCAGCAGTTACTTGGCTGAGACGTTTCTGCTGCATAGGCGCATATCTGAACTCCAGGGCACTCTCATTAATACTAATTCCACAGATGTCTGGAAAAAGTTCTTACCTCCAAAGTTTTGCAATAAAGAATTCACATTTAGTGCAGCTTGGCTCTGTGGGAATGGCCTGCTTTGTTATATGAGAGGTATTCTGTTTGAGGCAGATTGGGGTCAGGGACCCTCGGTTTTGGTGATACTGCAGACACCCACTCCTCTTGTCACCTGTTAGTAATATCATACATAGCATTTCTTTGGATTGAAAGGGCTTATAGGAATCTTGAATCTTGCTCCCCCCATTTTCTGCTGAAAAAAAGATTTTAATAATAAAATGACTGTAATAGTAGTTAAAAAAAAAAGAAAGAAAACAACTACCCTTATCCCACAAATATTTTTATATTTCCACAGTCTTTATGTATTTTGCACAGCTGTAATTGCTGCGTATATACTGTTTTGTGTTTTGTTTTTAATTTTACATTGCAAGAAATACTTTCTGTGTTTCTGCATAGCTTTCATGTTATTTTTAACATTTGCATACTTTTTGCTTGAGTAGTAGACCCTTTTTCCCAAATTATTTCTCTATAATTAGATATTTAGGTGGCTTGCAGATTTCTGTTCTTGGAGATAATAATATTGTGGTGAACTTCTTTGTTCATGTGGCATTTTTCCCTTCCCATCTATTGTTAGTAATTACCTTGTGCTATCTCCTGTGCTAAGTATTGCATGTACTAAGATTATTAAGACATGACCCTCGGCCTTAAAGAGTTCATAATTTGAGGAGTGAGATAGGCATTTAAACAACTCACTGTGTGAGTAAAGAAGTGTTCTGGGAGCACAGCTGAATGTGGCTGGAGGAGGAATGTATTGATGAGAATGAATTTGGTGTGATAGCTGAAGAAAAGGAGGAAGACATTGTAATCCTAACCTTGATGAATGACTAGGAATCCTAGGGGTGACAGTGCATGGGGAGAGGCATTCTTGCCTAGAATTAGTAAGAGCGAAAGCATGGTGTGGTGGGAAGGGGGGAACGTTTGGTTTTTCGGGTGAGGGGGAGAGGAGTGGCAGGAAATGATGGGGTTGTCTCAGTTGCAGGCATGTTAAGCAGTATGCAGTGCTCATATGGAGTCGATCCTTTATCAGTTCACAGTGCTCCCAGCAGTGTGTGTTCCAATTTTACTATAATCTTGATAGTAGTTGTCATAATTTATTTTTTCCCACTAATCTAGCAGGCATATAAAATGTTAGTTCAAGGTTACTTTAATAAGCATATTTTTCTTGTGTGTGTTTATCATTTGTATTTCTTGTTATCTGTCTTTTTCTTTTACGATAGTAGTTGTAGTTTGTAATTGAGTTTTCTGTTGTGCTGGTGGTGGTGTTATATGTGTTAGACACATTGAAAGCCTGAACACTTGTGCTGAAATCTATCTTTTATTCTGTGTTGACCTCATCCTACCTTATAATCCTAAGAATATTATTCTAATCATGATGTCATTTTATAGTATCATAAAATAGGTTCCTTTTTGCATGACAGTTTAGACTCATGCTTTTCGAAGTTGCTTTTGTGAGTAGTGAGTAGTGTGCTGTAAATAACAGATAAAGAGCTATTCCCCCTATTTTTCTTCTCAAATTTCTTTCTTTCCTTTGCAACCTCCTCATCCTCTTCTGACTCATTCTTCTCATACTCACAAAGCACATTATGTTTCTTTTTCTTTCTTCTTTTGGTAATGGGAATCAAACTCAGGACCTTGCACTTGCCAAGCAGGCGCTGTGCCATTGAGCTGTATCCCTGGCTCCCGCATTATGTTTTGGTTCCCCCTTGCATGCAGTGTGTAAACTTGAAGGAGGGGCCACCACTGATCAGTGTCTTACTTCTAGTCAGTGTCTAATAGATGAATATTTAATGATTGGATGAATGAACCAGCATACCCCTTCAAGTATGCTGTGGTGTGTCTCCTTTTGAGAAACTTTTGCTCAGCTCCTTTGTTTATTTGCTGGCATACATGTCCTTGTTTTCATGGATGACTTGAGGAAAGTTAAATTCAAACTTATTACTTCGGCTTCAGAACTGTTTTCCTTTTCCATATTGTCATGTCTTGCCACTCATGTCACAAATAAAAAATTCTTTATTTTTTAAAGTTTTTTTTTGAAGTTTCAAATTTTAAATTTGGAGAAAACTTAGAAAATACTAGTTTCCATACATTCTTCTTCCAGCTTGAATACTCGTAGCATAATGACCAAAATCAGGAAATTGAACATTCATATTATACTAGTAACTTAACTATAGACTTAATTCAAATGTTACCAGCTTTCTCATTAATAGTCCATCTTCTATTCCTACACTGCTTTTCATTGTTATAGTTTCATAGAGTCTTGTCTTTTATTCTTGAATAGTCCTGGCTGATTAGTTTATTGAATGTCCTAACTCTGCATTGTTGAAGATTGCCAGTGCCCTCTTTTGCCAAAGATTTTCATGGACCTCATCATTCTTGACTCTTTACTGGAATTTGATTCCACAACTCTGTTCCTAATTTTAAAAGAACTCGTCTATGCTTCTTTCAGCGCTTTTATGTAGACAACTTTTAGCCCATTAGCACTGATTTATATTTCATATGTTTACTGTACAATCTTACCAGATACTTCTGCCCTCCCTCTATAACTAACTTTGCATTTGATTTAGGGTCACTGCTCAGCAGAACTTCCTGAAGAAGCTTTGGAACTCTGTCAAGGATGAGAGGGGTCAGAGTTGAAAGACAAGGTTCATTTCCTCATGGATTATACAAGCAAAGGAGCAGAGGGCTAATTCCTGTCAGGAGTCAAGAAGGTGTTAGGACATAAAAATGATTAACTCACAGTCTGGATAGGAAAAGAATTATGTCACATTTCTTGCTTTGGGGGAGCTTGCAGTCTGGTGGGGCCATCCCAAGATTAGAAAGCCAAGCAGAGTGCTGGGACTGTTATGGAAGCATTGGCAAGATGCAGTGGCATCACTGAATGAGCAGATCTGCTGGTGGGAAGTTGCAAAGATGTCCTGACAAGGGCCTACCTGTGTTTTTGGATTTTTCTCTCCATCTCTTCCTATCTATTCCAACCACTGCTACCTTAGTGTAGACGCTTAAAAATTTTATTTTTATTAGTGCATGTTTGCAATATGTAATGATTACATTCCTTGTGGGGATTTGGCACATGTACATAGGACATTTTAATTCTTTTTTTTCTAATCCTCTTATGCTCCCCTTCTTAACCCTTCACTCCATTCCTTTGTCCTCCTCCCATTTGCAAAAGATCTATCTCCAGATTTTGTGTTAGCTATCTTTCATTTTGTTATTTATATTTTGAGTTTCACATATAAGAGAAACCATGCAGTATTTAGGCTTTGTGTGATTTATTTCTCTTAATATGGTGTCAAGATACATCCATGTAATGGTTGATGCATTGTGTCAACTTGAGTTTAGAAGTTTAGCTAAGTGACTCAGCAGTTCTACATCCTAGATGTAGTGGACATGCCCTAGGGCAGCAGTTTATCTCCTAGGATGTTGTGATAGTTGAATCATTGTGTCAATTTGAGAATTTTAGAAGTTAACTAAGTGACTCAACAGGGGGCCAGGGTCCTCACTTTGTGAACATCCTCAGCCTGTGTAAGAGGAGAGCACAGAGATGGTGAGTGCTACACCCGCTTTAGGACAAATAACCTGCTTACAATGTAAGGGGAAAAAAAAAGAGTCTTGCTTCTTCCCTACCTCCCTTTTGCTGTGGTTGCTTTTGCTGTCTTCTGTTGCCATAAACTATTGCCCCTCCGCCATGTGCCGCCCTGCTTTGGAGCCAGCTGATTATGACTGAAACTTCTGTAAACTGTGAGTTACATAAACCTTTCTTTCCTTAAATTTGGGCATCAGGTATTTTGTCACAGTGAGAGAAAAGTAACCAAGACAATCCATTTTCCTGTGACTCAAGTTTAACCTTTATGGCAGGGTGGTACTCCATTTTGTATAAATACCACATTGTCTTATCCACTTATTTGTTGACAGACATTTAGACCAAGATTTAGCTATTATGAATTGTGCTGCTATAAACATAGGTATGTATATATCACTGTCACATTAGCATATATCAGACTTCTGGTATATACTACTTGAGTGCTATTTTGTTTGTAGCTTTTGGGTTTTTCACATCTACCAGCCTCTCCGAACATTAGTCCTTCCTTGAGAACAGGCAGTAGTTTCTTAGATTAATGATGAGGGAAACTTTTGAGTTTTTCAGGGTTACTTAATTACTGGCAGAGTTAGCCAAAATGTGGAGTGGAGCTCTGGCAAGGGTGTTGGGCAAGGGAAGGTAGAAATGCCAAAGAATGAACAGAATGCTGAAACTCAGCAATAAAGGAAGACAAGAAAAAGACATTATCATTGATTAGTTGGAGATTGCTGCTGGAGAAACTCATAATGAGATTTCTTTTTCTTTTTTAAAAAAATTGAATTGTACTAACTCCTATTTATGTGTTGTCTTTGGAAAATATGTTCTTCATAAACAGATTTTCTAGACAGCTGAAGCCTGTAAATAAACTGAATGCTGGAAGGAAAAGGAAGCTAGAGGTGGTCTTTGCCGGTTTCTTCTTTTTCATAAATGGGGGTACCAGAGCCCAGAGAGTGAAAGGGACTTACTTCAGTATCCCAAATACTTGGGATACTCTGGGGTTCAGAGTAGAACTTTGTCCATGATCATACTTTCATCATTTTTATTCAGATCTTTCTTTTTCAGTAAGCCACACTATAGTCTCAGGATTGTCACTGTGAATGCACCATAATGTATCCAGAGTCTCTCCTTACCTTTCAAAGTCTAGAAGCCAGTGGAATTTTAGGGGCTTGGGGTTCTTGTGCCTACGTTTTATAGTTTTTCATTCTTATCCTTGGTGTCAGATATTGCTCCTTAGTGTTCCTATTTGGTTGATAGGATTAGGAAACCTCTGAGACTTTTTTCTTTCTTTCTTTCTTTCTTTTAATGATGGCATGAAAAGTTGAGATTGTTGGGTTCAAGAGACATTAGTACTGTATTCTTGGCTGAGTTTTTTTCCTAATCCCTGAAATCTATAAGACACTAGAAATTATAGCATGACTTCATGACTTGTCTTAATTTCTGTAGAGCATTTTCTCTAGCATCTCTTTGTCCACCCCTGCTATCTTGGGGACTAGCGAACATCTGAGCATTTGTTGCTGCCCAATAATCAAGTCAAACTAACACTCACAAGTAGGGCTTAACTCTGTGAAGTGTCCTTTTGTTAGATGCTGCTTATCTTTTTGGCGGGGATCCCTTTACCTGTCTGAATTTATCTTTTAGTCAGCCTTATATTTGAATTTACACATCCACTGGCCCTTCAAATCTAGATTGTAGCAGTCATCTGAGACCCAGTGTGCTTGTTCTTGACCTGTCTATGCCTTTTCCAAATTCCCCTCTTGCGTTTGGCTGTTGGTGCTCTCTCCTGTCTGTCTTTCCTGTCTTCTTCCCATTCCAACACACATCATTTTAGGCTTGGCATGTACATATATTCTCTGATTCCCAACTACTGACTCTATTATTAAAGACTCTGGATAACTGGGACTGGAGCTGTCGCATATGGTGTATCTTGTCTTACTTGGACTTACAAGACCCAAATTTTGGCCCCAGCACGTTAATAATCACCATGACCAGCTCATCTGATCCTTGGTGAAAGGAATGTTTGGGAAAAACCTTACCAGAAAAACAGATTTTCCAGTTCTGCCACTTTGGCAGTCTGCTAGTTCTGTGTCTTGGTTTTGTCTGTCTTTGCCAGTGCTTCCTAGTTATTCACCAGGGGTTGGCAAAGAGAAAGGATGTTGTTTACCGTTGTTTCTAGGGCACTGTGACATATGCTCACAGTCAGGCGGTGAGCCAATCCAGATTTTCGGGGGTTAGTAAATTTCATTTGGATTAGTGATCCATATTGAACCTTTCATTTTTTAATTGCTCAGCATATATACTAAATGTGTACTAAATGTAAGGTATTATAGTAGACACTGGGAATAGAGTGCTGCGAAAGACAGTCATCATCCCTGTCTTTATAGAAGTTATATCCAGGGCAGCAAAAAAACAAAAACAAAAAACCAAATACAGTACAAGTAAAGATACCTAAATAAAATATGTAAAAACATAATTTCAGATACTATATGAAGAAAACACATGAACTAATTTAACAGAGATGGGGAAGATTTTAGAAGGCCTCTTTGTGGTGGTCAGGTTTGAGCCTAGGACTAAATAAATGATTAGGGAGATCCAGCTGTGTAAGGTGCTATGGGAGTAGCATTGTAGGCCGAGGGAAAAACTGACACAGAGGCATTGAGGTAGGAACAAACTGTCATGTCTGGGTCATTAGTGGCTAGAACTTGGCGAGTGAAGAAAAAACAATTGTGACAAGGACAAAGAGAGGTCAGCCAGCAGACAAGAGAGAACTCTGACATATTTGAACTTCTTGGTACGGTGGGTACAGTGGAAAACCATTAGGAGATTTTAGGAGTGACACCATTTGGTTTATGTTTCAAAAGGTCACTGTCTGTGGCACAGAGACTGGACAGCAGGGGAGCAGTCTGACTGGCTTGGCTGTGAAAGGGTATGGAATTCACCTTTGCGCTGCAAGGGCCTGAGCTGAAACTGTGCTCTCCCCGGGATAATTGCTTTCCCACCTTCGTTGTTTTCAGAATCTTCCAATTCTAAACATTTAATCTGTGTTTTGGCTTAATCAAGAAGCAGCTCTGTCCTGCTGCCAGGCTTGGCACACAAAGTGTGGGCATGGTGCCCTTTACTGAGCACCCTGGCCTGCAGAGAATGAGGACAGCAGCCCCCAGTGGACCCTAGGACAATGCAGCTGACCCTCAGCACCTGGTAACTTGTAGGAAGCTTTGGAACCCTGCAAACTTTATGTGCTTCTGCAAAACAGTTGCAGATGGTCTAGGCTGATGATTAAATATCACTGCTGTTATGCCCAGATCTGCGACCATCCTCTCCATGTCTGGTTTTCCATTACAGTGGATAATTAAGGGGGCACAGCCATTTCCGATTACTTCCAGCACATTTTTTTTTTTTTTTTTTAAGTTGGCTTGGGGGAAATTCTGCTTCTGCCAGTTGTGTAAGTGACTGCAGTGAGTGTCCACAAATGACTACTTTTTGCTTTTTAAAAAAATGTAAAACGAACTGTCCCTAATGAAAGGGGATAATCGCCTGTCTTTCTGCTTCCACTGGTTTTCCAGTGGGAGTTCTGCCATCAGAGTTTTCAGAGTTGGTTGGCAGGGACTTTTTCCTCTTGAGTTAGCACATAGAGATCTGAATGCCTGGAGATAACACAAATGAGCAAGGATGCAAACATATCTACACAGGAGCAGATTTTTCTTCTGACCAGAGGTGCCATTTCTGGGCCTCACCCTAATTCTTGATGTGTCTCTTAGCTCTGAAGACGGGACTGTTCAGCAAAGGAAAAGAATTGCCTAGGTACCACCCAAGCTGGGCAGTTTTTACAAAACTTCAGAGTTTCAAAAGGCCTCTGGTTGTTTCGCCTGCTAATCTGAAGTTACTAAATATATCTCCCTGCCTTCTCACTGGGGATCCACATACCTCAATCATCATAATGATCTAAGGGAGACAGAAATCTTGGTTTTCCTACCTCTCATTTTTGCCAAAGATTTCTTCTTTAGACCTCACAGAACACACACAAGGACACAGAAGGCTCATTGGGGAAAGAGAGATGGCATCTGCCTCTGGCTGACAGGGCTTGTGCTAGCATTCGCATGAGGATTCCGTAATGAAGATTGCAAATCACTTTCCATCCTCTTGGAGCCTGTCCCATAATTAGAAGCTTAAACATTTTGTTTAAATTAGTAAGTTTTCCCCACCTTCCTCTGAGTATTAGAAACTTTCCTTGGGCAGGATGACTGGTTAACTACCTGATATTTGGCTCCATGTTCTAGCTGTGATTGTCAGCCGGAGACTATGGAAGTCTTATTTTAATTTAAAAAAGCAGTTTTTAGTCCTGTTTTACCTTGCATGAGACAGAGGTCTGACTGTGTGAACTTTTAATGGCTGAGTGTTGTGGCTATAGCTTTTCCAATGAGCATAACACTGAGCCTGACAGCCTAATACCGTGGGCATGGAGTTTGTGAAGCTGGGCTTGCATTAATGGCAGGTTTGCCTTTCATGGGCACATTGTGTTATGGGAAAAAGAGTTGCTTACAGGGATGATGTATATTGAATGGAGCTGGATAACAAGCATCTCATAGAAGAGCACGGAAGCCTCCCCACCAAAAGAATCAGATAAATGCATGGGACATCCACGGATCACAGCCCACTAGAGCCAGGCTCTGTGCTATTGCACATGTGTATGTCATCCCTTTGCATCCTAATGGCAACTCTGGGAAGATAGTATTCTCATTCTCTTTTTTGCAGATGAAGAAAGGAAGTTTAGAGAGGTTTAATAACTTGGCCAAAGACACCCAGGCAGTAGATACTAGAATCTTCTTCCTAGGAAAGAGCTCTGATGAATGAAGGTAGCTTAAAAAGAAAAAAGAGAGCAAGTTTAGAGAGAATTTGGCAGAATTTTATCATCGCTTGACCTTGTACTTGCTTCCATCTACCACATATATCATTCTTTATTGGAATTGCTTGATTACATGCCTTTCTTCTCATTGGACTGTGAGTTCCTCAAGGGCACTGACCAGATCAGAACCTGCCATAGAGTTAATGTTCAATAATATCTCTTGACTAAAGAAGATACAATGAAGGGGTGAATGAATAAAGGCACCATATCAGATTAAATGATTGATTTCAAGTCTCTGCTAGATATCTTTCTGTTGTTGTATAGCACCTTCCCAGTTACCTTCTTTTTCTCTCCTCTTTTCTTGATGAGGAGTAGATTAAATGGTGTTTATAAATGATTGTGACGTTGGTCATAGGAAAATTGCTTGGATTGGGTGAAACGTGCCCTAAATAATAACAGTAAATGATCTTCATAAAAGCTTGATTCTATTTCTATAGCAACCTAAGAGTTGATTGGCATTTCTTTTAAAGACTGGGTTTGTCTCTGACCCTGAAGCAAGAGATCGATTGCTTCATTTATTTGCCAGAGATTTAGTGTAAGTCTATTGTGGGCTGTAATTGCAGTTTTCTCTTCATCCAGCCTTATAGACAAAAAAATAAGAGATCGTATACAACAACAAGATTAGTTTTATGTTGGCTGGATCTGGCATAACCATTTCCATGTGGCATTTTTGGTTTTTTTTTTTCCTTTTCCTTTTTCTTTTCTTTCTTTCTTTTTAACATTTATTGGGTACTTTTTCTGGGTTAAGCATTTCCACAGATTAACCCCCAATACAAGAAGGGATTTTTCAGTGATGAAACCAAGGCTGAAAATGATGATTTGTCCAAGTTTACACTCTAGTAACAACAGACATAGGTGGTTTAATTTTCACAGTCCATTGTCTTCTCACTGCATGATTCTCTATTAATAGGCCTCATTTACCATCAATTTCTCATGTGTTTTGTTTTGTGCAGGCCTGGGACACATCAGAAATTCTAAAACAGAAACTATCGGAGGTCACTTAAGTAGGAGCCTCAGGAAACAGGTCTGTAGTAAGTGCAGAAACCAGATCTGGTAGGCTTAGTCACATGATGGTAGCATGATGTTGTCAGGTGTAGACTGTCTGGTGGTGATTGAATCCCATCTCCATCATTTCCCAGCTCTGTGACCTTCAGCAGTTTGCTAAGCAAGCCTCCTTGTGCCTCAACTTCCTTGCTTTAGAAATGGGAAATCTTGGGGTCAAAGATTTAGCTCGGCGGCCTAAGCGCCTGCCTGGCAAGTGAGAGAAATGAGGAAAAAAAAAAAAAAAAGAAATGGGAAATCTTATTACCTACCTAGAAGGGTTGTCCAAGGACTAAAAAGAAAATGAAATGTTAAGTTTCTAGCACAGAACAAGGACAGGTAGTGGTACTATATAGTTCGGATAGTCACTTGAGGAGGCTCTAGGAAGCATTCACTAAACTTCATAGTTCTTTGACCTTAGTGTACTGTTCTTTGTGAGATTTAAGTCTGACTTTGCAGGCTAAGGCCCAACCTGGCTTACTAATGCAGCTTTGTTTGAAAGAGGTGACCAGATTCCCTTATGTACAGTGTTTCAGGCAGAATAGTTCTGTATTTTTGGTGTGTTTACTGGAATTCTCAAGTTTCTAAGTAATTTCAGTCTGAGACAAGTGAGTAGAATTGATGTCAGGCCGCCTTAACACAGGTGTTACAAACAAGATGAAGAGGTTGTTGAGAAGATATCAGTGGATCTCTGGGGCCGGCTTTCTGAAGTCATTCTAAATTGACAGTTAATGGGTAGTTTGCCTTGATGACTCTTGAGTTGGTTGTAACTGACTGGAGATTCACCCACAAAGAAAACATGCTTATGAAAATTCACTTTCCTTTATCATGAAGTATACATTAGTAATATGTAATACTTCCTCTGCAGAAAGCACTTGCCTTTGTTTTGTTCAGATTCTCTTTTTTTGTCTTTTTGAGACAGGGTCTCGCTATACAGTTCAGGTTGGCCTTGGGCTCACTTTGCAGCCCAGGCTGGCCTCGAATTTGCAAACAATTCTCCTACCTCAGCCTCCCTTAAATCCCACACCTGGGATTAAAGGCATGTGCCACCATGCCTGGTTTAGATTCCTTTTTAAGAAACAGCCAGTTTTAAATTTGATAAGCTAAGCCTTCTAAGTTTCATAGAAATAGTTCAAAAAATGGTTCAAAACAATTGTTTTATTCCATTATGAACTTATTTTTGTTTGTAAAACACTTATTTATCTATTTATTTTACCCTTGGTAAAGTTTGTCTCTGCCCAGCAAGGCATGTATTTTGCCTATCTAGTCTACTAGATATTTCTTCTAAGAAATTGAGTACCTTAAAATGTTCTTGAAGTTAGCAGGTGTTAGTTTAAACTCACTTTGGAATGAATTTTTTAGCTCCACTGAGCGGATGTTGTGTTGGGAACAAGACCTGCCAAGGGAATTGGTAGGTGACAAATAAGTCTTTACCCAGGCCAGCAGAAAATTCTTTTTGATCATCTTCCATGTGGCCAGTGGTCTGGGTTCTCTTTATTATTTTCCAGGTGGAAGAGATATTTTTGACACTGAATTCTCATCTAATAATAATTAGTCATTCACCATCTTTGTCTTTATTGAGAATGGAGATATTTTGCTCACTTTAGTGGTTTGTAAAACTTCTCGAAATAGTAAAACCTTTGAGTTGAGGAAAATGAAGTGTATCTTAGACAAAAGCAGACATAAAACTATTTTTTTTCATTGTCTGTGATGGACTCATCAACAGGCATATATTGAGGCCATAAGACCAGACACTTCATTCAAGCTGAGAGAAATAGGTAAGTCAGTACACAGGCACAGGAGAGTCTATTATGTAATCACATTTTGTTTTCAGACTGTACAGTATCATCCATAATGTTGAAAAATACTCTTTTTTTTAAAGCTGGATACTAAGATTAAAGTTCCATCTGAGTTATATTTTCCTTAAAAGTGGCAACTAGTGTGTTAACAGTTATGTGGATAAGTTCTAAGTTTTATAAGAAATACAGTAATAGCTAGAGTCTCAGACTTCTGAGACTAAATCCATGTCAGAACCCTTAAGCAATGAATGAGCAAGAGTTTGTAAATGAACAAGGTGGTTAGTTTCTCACTCATAATTCCTTTTGCAGTCATCCACCCATGGATGATTCATTTCCCCTTCCCATTTTCTCTAAACATCTTCATTTTTCTCTTTTTTTCCTATCTACCCTTCTTTGTCCCCAGCAACTCCTTCTTGAATGAGTAAAGCAGTTTTGAGTTTTGGCAGTGACCTCAGAGACAACTTAGAACATAAATAAAGATTTCCTTGCCCCATTTAGTCTTAATGAAATCATCTGTTGCTAGAGGCAGAATTGCACTGGCCAGCGACTTCTCTGTCAGCATAACTTGACATAACAGGTGTGCTCTGTAACTTGAAGACCACAATGGTCTGCTGTTTGCCAAATATATATATATATATTTCACCCCTCTCCCTCCAGATTCTTGTGAGGTCTTGGTAGGGTGACCAGCCTTTGGGTCACCCTAAATAGGAAGGTGAACTTATTGTACCTGAACCTGTGGTTTAAAACTATAATGTAAAATAGCTTTCCCATATTACTTGAATGTTTAAAAGTTCAGGGTGGCCTGATAGTAATGGTAGGTAACTTAGGGCATAGTTGTAGTTCCTCTCAAATGATCTGGTGAAGGGAGGGCGTTCTTACTGAAATCCCCATCTAGAAGATGACACTAAGCTTTACTGGGTATGGACATTCCCATAGGCAAGGAGCAGCTGCAGCAAGAGTTTACCTGGCAGAAAAATAGCAGAAGGGATTTTAATGTTGGCTAAAAGATAATGGTAACAGGCAGGAATGATGCAAATATGCCTTGAAGATGATACTTTCTGAGATTGTGACAAAGAAAGCAGTCTGGAGGCTGTGTGTGCTGTTCTGCAGAGGTGAGAGCTGAATTTCAGGCCTCGTTCTTTGTTTTCAGGTGCAAGCGGTTTCACCTCTTTGAGTCTTGGCTTATTTGCCTGTGAAGTGTAGGATTAGGCTAATAATACTTGCCTGGATGTAAGTTTTACTGTGCTTACCCTCTGAATATCACTTTGTACTGCCAATTAGAAGATTTACTAAGCTACAATATAAAATGTAGTCTAGAGCAGCATAAAATGATTAAACATGTAGTTATGGAACTGATGAATTCTGTCTGGCTGTAGCCGCTATGATGGCAAAAGAACTGTGAGAATTTGCATACATTTACTAATAGTAAATTATGATTCCTGGCTAGGTCATTGGTACCTTGCTCTCCCCCGTTGAATTGTGCTGTGTTTGTTGATCTCAAGGCTGTTACAGATGCTCCTTCCTTGGTTTCATTGTTTCTCTACTCACACTGCAGCCACAGCACTAACCGGAAGGTTCAGAATCTCAGTTTACTAGTGTATGTTGTATTTCTCATGAGATTGAAAGCATCTGGAGGACAAGAAATAGCATTATTTGTTTCTCTCTTTGTCAGCCTTGTACTCCTAGTGCGGAGCTGTGCAGATGCACAGACGCACAGCAAGTGTGCCCTGTGATCTCCATGAGGTGGTTCCTTTCTGTCTCTCCTCCCCAACCTGTTCACAACAATCCAATGTATTTTATTTAACTTGAGTTACTTATCAAGGGGATTTTTTGACTTTTAAACTGTAACAACCTAAGAAAATACTGAAAGTATTTCATTTTATTTGAAATGACGTATAACTTTTAGATGAAAAGACTTGTTTCCATCTTACATTTGTTCATGTTAACATTTGACACAATTTTAAATCCTTAACAACAGGATAGATAAAACAAATTATTAAAAAGATCTTATAAGTTGTAAATTAGCATTTTGAAAAAGAGACAGATAAAGATAGTTTTCATTTCAGTTGGGTTAAGAGTCAGATATTGAATATCAGAATCTCAGAAGTCTAGAGTGTCCAGCCAAAGGGTCTTGTTAATAGCAGCATGATACATAGCTGGGGCTTCATTAGAACACATCCAGTGAAGGGACAGCCTTTTCTGTTCTCGTTCCAGCTAGTTTATATGTGTGCTGATATGTACGGAACCACAGTCCACCTCTCATTGTGCAGAATGGTTTAGGTGCCGACTATATGCAAGGCACTGTTAGGTGCTGAAGTATTTATTAGAAGCACATTTAAGACGCCAGGGTTCCTACTCTGTCCTAGCTCATGACATAGTAGTGGAGATGCAGGTTTATTAAAGCATGTGTTATGTCCTGATAGACTAATACAGGGTTTAGAACACTCTGGAGGGTTGCTGGAGCCCTTGGAGGACTCTTTAAGGAGGTGAGGTTTGAGCTGGGGCTCTAGGCTGAGAAGGGTTTCTATAGCTGGAATGAAGTGAGAGGAAGGTGATCTGTCATTCTTGGTAGCGCTGTATACCTCTACCCTAGTCTGAGGCATCCAGTAACTGGAGGTGATTTCCATGTCTGCCCCATCTCTTCTAGATCTCTTACAGCAAGGTTTCCAGACCTGTTCTGGTCCTGCTCATGCAGTCCTAGTTTGAATACCTCTTTTACAGGACTGTGATCAACTCAGCACTGTGGGACTGTGGCTGAGTTGGATGCCATGGTAAAAGTGTGCTCTTAATATCCCTTAGCTTAAAAAAAAAGATAATAAAACTGACCAACATTTTGATTCATTGAGACTTACTGAAAACCTCAGCTCTATTCTAAATGAATTGATTTTGACTTACATTTTCTTGAAAGGTAATGTATATGTTTACTATTTTGAATTTAAACAGATATTGTATATTTGGTTCAATGAGTTATGGATCTACCTATGTGTGCTTTTCTGTACCCATGTTTCTCTGTCCACTTGAATAACTTTGTGAAAGATCTTGATCTTAAACTACCCTATACATATTATATGAACCCTTGATGTATTTAGTGGTAACTGTATCAAAGGACCTCAACCACAGGCATGGCATGGTGTGGCTTATTTTGTGTCATCCCCTCCTGGCTTCAAGTGATTCTGTCTTCTTTTCCTCTTTAGTATGCATAACCATATTATTTTGCCAAATGTACTTTGGATCTTGTTTAAAATAAGTAAAAGAAATATTGTCTCTCATTTTCTTAGCTATTTTCCCTTTCATTGTGTACCCCTCCATAATACACTTTCTCTCTTACTGTCCTCTTCCATCCCCAGCAATCTGTCCTGAATTTGATAATTGTTTCCATACATTTTTGTACACTAATCTATTCCTGGTCTATTGATCATTGAAATTTTTTCACAAATATGTTCCAGTGAAAATTCTTTGTCTGTTTTTTTTGACAATTACGACAACTCCAATGTATATACATACCTAGGAGTAGAACTGGTGAGATTATTGTAAAATGTATGCATCTTTAGTGTTTTTAGGCATTATCAATTAGTGCTGTACAATAAGCAAGTTTAGTGGTTCCTCTTTGTCCACAGCCTCACCAGCATTTGGTATTGCCAGATACTTATTTTTTTCATTTCTGTCTATCCATAGTATCTCATGGTTTTTAATGTGCCTTTTCCTGATTTCTAATGAGTTTTTGTATGCTTTTATATATGCTGTTTATATGCTTATGAACTGCTCAGTATTTTTTCTTTTGTATTCATCTGTTTATATACTTTGTTATTTTGTTTAATCTGACTATACCTTATCTTACTGTAGACAGTTCTGTGAGGAAGCGTAACAGTTTTAGAATGCAGCACAGATAAGTCACATGACTTATCTACGTTTGGTTTAAGTGATGCGTTAGAACTCAAGAGTACCCTTTTGGCCTGCTACTTCTTTTTTTTTTTTTTAATTTTATTTAAAGAGAAAAAAAAAGCAAAACAGAAATAATATAGAATTAAAAAAAACAGAAATCATTAGTTGATAAATTACATATTGTCTTCTTAGAAATAGTTGTTCATGTTACAAAATTAAGGCATACAAAGTGGACATAAAAGTATGGAATGCTTCACGAATTTGCGTGTCATCCTTGCGCAGGGGCCATGCTAATCTCTGTATCGTTCCAGTTTTAGTATATGTGCTGCCAAAGCGAGTACTGGCCTGTTACTTCTTGCACTGTGTCATGTTGTATCTTAGATCAGTGCTATTTTGTTGTTGTATTATTGTCTGATATTCCCTCCAGCACCTAATAGAATAGAGTGATATTGAAGTTCTGTTGTCTTAGAAAATATTTCTGGAATGAATGAATGAATGATAATGGTTCTGGTGTAGCTGACAAAACATATTCAGAATAAAGCTGCTGAAATGGAGATAGTTTACCTTCCAATGGTTTTATAAGTATTTGCTTATGTTAGCTTTGATAAATAAAAAGCCAGATCAACATTCAGCTGTTTGGAGTAGCTGTAGAATTAATCAGAGAAGATGTCAAAGTAAATCATGGACATTAAAGCATAGTTTGTGCTTCTCAGAAAGAAATCTACACAGCCTTTGGAGGTGAGGCAAATATATATTCAGGCTTAAATAAGACTAAGAATTTTGTGGGAGGGAATTGATTAAGTAGAGTCTTCATGATTAGTGATTTAAATCATAAATCAGATCCATCTTGTTAACCAATCATATTATAAATCACAAGTAAAACTGTTGGTAGGTTTTATTCATTTCCTTTTCTTTGCCTTCCTTCCTTCCTTCTTTCCTTTCTTCTTGACAGTATGTACCTTGTGTTGCCTAGGTCTCAAATTCAAGTCTTTCTGTCTCAGCCTCTTAAGTAGATGGGATTACAGGCATGCACCTTCATATCTAGTTTTTATTTCAATTTTTAATGTATTGATATTTTCCCTCATTGTAGATATTGATAAAAATCAGATTATCTAATAATTACTGAGGTATTAGTACTTGTAATTTTTCTATTGTTTTGTGTTTTCAGATAATTTTGGTTTGAGGGTTCAAGGAGTTCTTGGTGCTTGTTTTTTTTTTTTTTTCTCCTGAAACAAGAATAGTAGATAGCCATAGTGCATTGATTATTTTTTTTTAAGTCTTATAAATTTGCAGAGGCCCATGTGGTTGACTCGGGATGCGGGGAGAACAAGGAGCTCCTTCCGTCTCCGTGGGCGGCTGTGAGTGTGGCAGACTTTCTGCGGCCAGGAGAAAAACCCTGGTGCCTTGGGACCTGCACCATGCAGTTGACTGGGGTGCCAGGAGAACAAGGAACTCCTCCCCTCTCTGGTGGGTGGCTGTAAGCGTGCCGGCGAGTGGGCTGAGAATCGAACATCTCATGTCATCCTGTCCCCCCGTCCCGTGCCCCCCCATCCCCCCTGCCTAGCAAGTGGGAGCCAGTGAACTACACATCTTGTGAAAAGATTGGCTATGTTATTTAGTATGAGCTCTCCATATGCAAAGATATGGACAACCACTTGGAAGAAAACAAGAGACAATATGACAGATAGTGAAGATCTCTGGTTGTCTAGCTTTGAAATTTATACTTTCTTATGTCCCGTTCTGTTCTGTTTGTTGTGTTTAATTTTACCCCCTTTAAAATAAAATTAAAAAAAAATTTGCGGAGGCACAATATATAATTATAGGTGGACCTCTGGAATTTTTACTCAGTTATTAACTAAAAATAGAATTATGGTAATTTCTTATATTGGCATAAAATTTTATAGTTTACACAGGATCCCTTTTGTAAGTGTTTTGTTTAGTCATCATCACACAAACCGTTTGGTGATTGAATTTTCTGTCTCTTATTACTTTTGGTCTCTAATTACGAATTTTGGCTGATGGTAGTTGTGTCATTGTGCAGTGTTAGACATTGTGAGCATTTTCTGTTGTGCCTTAAGCAAATTTGCAAGGGAGCCCTGATGTTAACTTTGGCAGGTTTCATGCTTGCAAATATTGATTGAGCCAGAAGTCCTAGTTGTAAAATGTCACCAGTGCAAGTGCAGCCAGTAAAGGCACAGGAAAACTCATTACTGCAGCTCATCTGTAACTTCTGGGTCAGGCCACTCACTACCATCTGGTAATAACGAATGTTTGAAAACTCCCTTTTGTTCTGACAAAAGGTAATCAGGAGAGGTTAACAGCAGATGATTTCTGAGCATTTTGGATTGGTTAGACCAATCCATCCACAGTCTTGGGTTGTGACATTGCAAGTGTCTAATTATTTCAAGAGGTAGTAGAAAGTTTTAAAATAATGAAATCCCAAAGTAACAGTTGGAAGGAATTTAATTATGCCTTCCTTTCTCCCCTGTGTTGTGCACTGCCTCCTCTTCTCATTGAAAATATTTAGTTTGAAAAAGATTAAGCAGTGGGAAAGGAAGAAGTAAATAGGATTGCCATCTTGACTTAGTCCAGGGTTTTTCTTGACTGTGAGAGTGAGGCTAGCCTTGTTCTTTAAGGAGAAGGACTGGGAACCACAGAAGGAAATTGTAGGTAGAAAGGTTTCTCGGCAGTGTAATGGCTTCTCCGAGGGATCCAAAGGTGGATCGAATGACATCTAGCACACAGATTAGGGAAGAGGTATTTGGTCACTGGAGGTGTTGATAGGAAAGTCTTAGCCTATACTTGCTCAGAAATGTTTCAAAAAGAGATTAATATGATTAAGAGATTAGATGATTGATTGGGTTAGACTGAGGGTTGCTAAAGTATGGACTGATTCTAGTGCCTCAGAAACTATGGCAAAAAGTTGTGAATCTAAATGTACACAGGTATGTTCTGTAGAGTGAATACATTCATATTCTCTCTGTTACAAAGAAGGAAAAGTGAAGTGGAAGCTCACCAGATAAATTGTTTAAACCCATTAGGCTCAGAATATCCTATTCTTTTGTAACCCAAATGCCCATCAACCAAGGAATGGTTAAAAAACATGTGATATTTTTATACAATGGAGTACTATGCAGTCATAAAGAAGGATAAACTTGAGACTTTTATATGTATGTGGATGCAACTTGAGATAATACTTATTGTCAAATAAATCAGCCTCACATGTATAAACATTGTATTGTCTCCCTGGTGTGAGAAGTTGAAAGAGTAAGTCAGTCTAAAATGTGAAATAGATATTGTGAAATGGGAAGAAGCCGTTTAAAAAGAAAAAGAAACTAGCATGAGGGAAAGGGGAAAGGAAGGAAGGGAGAAGGAAGAAAAAATGCAGTTTATAGTATTCATGCCTCTTTAGTTCATAGGAAAGGAAGGTTTGTGCTAATACTGATTGGAGAAGTTTTTATGCCTATATCTTATATTCTGAGTAACTACTTTAAAGATAAAAATATGCAATTATTAATATTATTGTTCTATTATTTTGTCATGAAATTTTGTTTTACCTTTTTTCCATAAAAAAAAAATACCCTGTTCTTTAGAAGGGTAAATGAGATTATCGCTTTCTTCCAGCTCAGATGCCTGAGTTTTCCCTAATGTTATTTAAGGAACCATACTTCATGCCCTGCTTGGAAAACCCTTTTCTGAAGTTGTCTGAGTTCCTTAGTACGAGGTGCTGGTTTAATACAAGGTTATAGCTGATTTCTTTTGATGGTTTCCACTTCTTTAATAGAATTGGACATTTTTTCTTCTGTTTTTGTGAGAGCATCTTCCATGAATTAGTCTGCCCTTAGCCAGGTAACTTGAAATGTTGAGCTGTATTTAGGCACCTCCATGTTATGCTGTTAAATCCTGATACAAATGTGCTCTTCATATTAATAATTGCACTGTGTGTTTTCATAATTTATCATAATGATACCATTATTGCTTATTATAGAAGTTGCCTTTCTTCTCCCTCACCCCAAAGTCTAATTGAGGTCGAGACAGACCGTAAATGCGATAATATAGATTGCAGGCTCAGAGGAAATGGAGTTGGTTTCATAGTGGAGTTTTAATTTAGGATTCGTTCTGGTGATGTAGCCTCTTCCTATGGTACATTACTTTGAGCCCAATATAACTGCATGTTCCCACAGCCCCTCATTATAGCTGCAGCTTCTCACTGCTTTTTAATTAAAAAAAAAATAGAGAGAGGGGAAAATGAAACCTAAAGCTTAGGTTGGATATTGTCTGGGTACACAGGGAGTATCCTAGGCAGATTCCATTTTTTAACTCTTTCATTGCTTTTGTGGCGATGTCTTGATTTATGTTTCCATATGGATGGAAACACTCATACATGCTGTAAGATCACTGTAAAGTTAAGGCATTATATAGAGGTATATTATCTTAAAGCCTAATGGAAGCTTTGAGTAAGTGGGAGTCTGTGTCCTAGAAAATACCAGCTGTGTGGTTCAATGGTGGCAAATACTTAGTGACCTTTTTTTCCCCATTTACCACATGTGGAGAATAAAGCAAGAAAGGTAGAAGATTGTAAAATCCCCTCAAGGCTGATGATCTGGTACATCAGAAGTTAAGAGTTAATCATTTTTCTCAAGTCCTGTGGGCAGCAAAGGCAGAGAGATGACTTTATTTAGGATGCTCTCTTTGTCATTCCTTCATATTGCGGGATTCCAAATACTTTTCAGATACCAAAACTAATTAATCTCCAAAGGTGACTGGTAAGAGTGGCTTAAGCCTCTTGGGATTGGGTGCCTGTGACACAAGGAAAGCTTGGCTTGAGCTGCTGACCTCTGGATCAGTAGCCTTTCAGTTTCCCTGTAGTGAAATTTGAGTGACAGTGGCGAGCTTCTTCCCTGCTTAGAGTTCCTGTTCTGTTTTATGTAGCCAGCTGCTCTCAGAGTGGAGAATATAGTCAAGTTTATTTCTGGGTAGGAGTGTAGAGTGAGCATCATAACTTCTAGTGTGGGTGTTTCACAGTCAGGACCAGCTTTCTTTGAGTACCTGTTTCCTTCATTGTTGCTTTATCAGGGAGCCAGAAACCCTCTTAGACCTGTGCTGTTTTGAGCTGGGGCCACTAGTCACAGATGGCTGTTGAGAACACACTGTGGCTAGTATGTATGGAGATGCTAGCTTCCAAAGACTTAGTATGGAAAAAAGTAAAATATCAAATTAGCATTCTTTTCTATTGACATGTTGAAGTGATAATGTATTATTCAAATTAATTTAACCTGTTTCTTTTTTAAAACATGGCTCCTACATAATGTCGTATCACATGTATGGCTTGGATTACATTTCAGTTGGACTCTTTGTCCTAGAGTTTTAAGTTCTAATAGCAGGGCAGTGTTTATGTTGTTCACATTTACATGCCTAGAATCAGTACAGAACCTTAGACATAGTTGGTATTTAATATTTGTTGAAGAAGTGAATCCCTTTTATGGCTCAGAGTGGTAAACTCAGGAATGCAGACAGAATTCTCTATTTGGAGTATTAATTTTTGAAAAAGAAACAGTGGAAAGTAGAAGGGCAAAGAGCAGAAGTTCAGCCAGGCATAGTGTCATACACCTGCAATACTTGCTGCTTGGGAGGCTGAGACAGGAGGAATGCAAGTTTGAGACCAACCTAGGCATTTGTAGTTCAGTAGTTGAGTGCACGAGGTGCTGGGTTCAATCCCTACTACTGCAAAACAAAACGAGCAAACGTACTATAAATTTTTGCTTGTGAAGGGAGACAGTGCTGAAATAAAACGTATTAGAGTCTTTGCACAGCTTACCTACCTGTTGGAAAGGGAAGTGGGAGCAACCGTGGGGTGGAGGAGCCATGTGAGAGTGTCCTAAGGGGCTCTGCTCTGCTCTGCGGAGTTGTCACGAGAGGAGCTCAGTTTGAATTCTGAGGGGAGGAGGACTGAGAAACAGCTGGTGAACCTACAGGCTGTCCTCTTAGGCACGTTGCACTTAGCCTATTTATGGAGGTTATAAAAGCTTTTCTTGTCTCAAGAACCCACACTGATCCTGTGCATGCCTGTGACTGTGCTTAGACACAAGCTGACTGGAAACCTGGAACTGCTTCTGGGCCAGATCATTACTTGATGATGCTTCTTTAATAAATTGTTGGATTAATGATTTAACAAATACTATTTTAACTTAAGCACCGTCTTCTGTGATATTTATTTATACATACATACATACATACATACATACATACATGTGAACCCTTCAGATCTGTGACCTTTAGAGTACTGTGATCATGATATATGAGCAGATTTTCCAAAGATCAGCTTCAACTTTAAGGGACCAGGTTATCTTTGCAAGAGTTTATTAAAATATTTTAGGTAGCCTGTCTCCCAGCTTATAAAACAGAACTATTAACTGCTTCTTGTTGCCAGAGTTGTGGTAGACATTAAAATTCTGCAGAAGAAAGTGCTATTTCAGTGGAAATTATTAGAAATAAAAATGCAGCTTCTCCCCTGACCTCTGCAGTGCTTGTTTTAAACAAGCAAATTGGCTGGGTATGGCCTGTAATCCCATCTACCCTAAAGGCTGGGGCAGGAAGATTGCCAGTTTGAGGCCAGCCAGGCAATTTAGCAAGACCCTGTCTCAAAATAAAATATTAAAATAGCAGCAGTGACAGCAACGACAACAACAACAAAGGCACTAAAGGTTTAGCCCAGTGGTAGAATGCTTGCCTAGCATGCATGAGGTTGCGGGTTCAGTCTCCAGTACTGGGGGGAAAAAGTGGATGGGAAGATGGGTTTCCAAAGGGTGTTGCCAGTGTTATTTCTGTTTTGCATTTCTTATCGATAGCAGTATTTAGTTTTTTTCCTTTTAATTGTGGTCCATTGCCTTTTCTGTGTGCCCTCGGAGATAAACAATCCAGAAATGTCTCCTTGGAGAACTCTGGAGCTCATGCTTTGACTTGGCTGCTGCAGCAGGCTTTTGCTAATCAGAATCACAGCAGGGCTTGTTTTATGAGCCTGAAAGAATTCATGTTCCCAGGGGACTGAAGTTCCTTACCTGCTGGGGAGCTACAGATTTCTAGTTTGGAGCTTGTCCTCCTGTAGGATAAAGCTACCTTCGCTTCTCCTTCTCACATGAAAGCCACCACCTCCTTTTCCTTGTAGTCTGTAGTCTGTAGTTACTGGCATGTTGATTTCTTTTTTTAAAAAGTAGAATCTTGAACTTCAGGAGATAGGGTATGTTCATATGAGACTGTACTGTATCCTAAAGGAACTAGGAAGAGAATGAAAAATAGCAGGTGGTGCCACACAAACTAAACTGTCTAATGTGAGTTTCCTAAGCAATGTCATATGCTCAGACTTACTGAAGCACCTGGTATGTAGAACCAGTAGGGTACATGAATATAAAGGAAATGACTTTCTACCCCTGGCATAGTGCAATTCAATGACAGTCACAAGGCAGGGTGTGTGACATGTAATAGAAATTTCTCTTTTACCGAACAGTGTGGTGGGCTGGCAGTGAGTATGGCATTTTCTTCAGTTTGGTGGTAGCATTCCACATTGCACTAGCACACTGTTGGTTAGTAGGTGCAGTCATCATACCAAGAAAGGAAAAGTTCATTTGTTGGGGAAGACAGTCATCTGGACTACAAACACAATTTTATGTTTGTTTAGTCCTCTTATAGGTTAGAGTTCTTTCACTTTAAAAGGAACCGTTGAAGTTCACTGGGAAGGACAGATTCTTCATTTGCAGGAAGCTGAGGTTTAGAGAGGTCAGTGATACATCTAGTCACACCAATAGAAAATTGAGTCCAATGGTGACATTGATGTCTTTTTATTGTTTCTTCTTAGCTTTAAAACCCTTTTCAATAGTGCCTTGTTTTATTCTAACTTAATGAAAAGTATGTTCTTCATGGATTGTTACAAAAGGCAAAGTGAGATACCATCGGAGAGTATGGTAGAAGGTACCTCAGACTAGGAGTCAGAAATTGGTAGTTCTCTTCTATGATAGCAGTCGTTTTATGATCTTGTGGAATGATTAAATTGGACTAACAACTCTTTCATCTTACATAGATATTTTTGGTGGTAGAAACATTGAAAACCTGCTCTTTCAGAAATTTGAACTATGCAGTGCATTATTATTATAGTCACCATTCTGTGCAGTGGATTACCAAAGCTTATTTCTCTTATCAAAACTCTGTACTCCTTCATCAGTGTGTTCTTTCTGTGGCCTTTGGAGCCATCCTTCTGTTGTCCTTCTGAGTTCAGCTATTCTAGATTCCACATATACATGAGATCATGTGGCATTTGTTTATCTGCATGGCCTGTTTCACTTATGATAGAGTAATGGTCCTCCAGTTGGATCCACAGTTTTGTAAAGGACAGAATCTTCTTTTATTACAGACTGGTATTCCATTGGGTATATATACCCCACATTAGACATTTATCTGATGATGGACACCTAGGTTGGTTCCATATCTTGGCTATTACAAATAATGCTACGGTGAACGTGAGGGTACAGATAACACTTGCATACTAATTTGACTTCCTTTGGATATGTACCCAGAATTGGGATTGTTAGATCATAGGAAGATTCTATTTTTAGTTTTCTGTTTTTCATAATGGTTGCATTGGTGGGATTGTAATCCCAGCAACCCTGCACAAGAATTCTCTTTTCACCTCACCCTCCTCAGCTCTTCTAACAGATGTGAGGTAATATATCTCTATGTTTCTCATTTGAATCTCCCTGATTAATGATGGTGAACAGGGTTTTGTATATATGCTGTCCATTAGTATATCTTCTTTTGAGAGGTTTCTTGGTGGTCCCTTTTCCTGGCCTCTGGCCTTCCTCAGTAAAATAGAATATGAAATACAGTAGATCATTGGAAGTTACATGTGGTATATTTTCTAGTTGAACTACTTCTAAGTGACTGTAAAAGTCTTTGTAATATAGAAATTAAGACCATGTGCTAAGGGGTCAATGTTGGGGATTGTTCCTTTATAAGTGAGCCTAGTCCAGTGTCCCCATCTTCAAATGGGGACATATCTGTTCTGTGCAATTTCTGTGTACATAGAAACTTTTGTAAAGTGATAAAATTCTGTATCCAAAAACTGTCCCCCACCAAAAACAAATAAACAAAAAAACAAAAAAAACCCCAATTGTTCATGGTGTATTTATAAAATCATTAGGGGTCTGAAAAATGACCATGTAGAATTTTGCCCCATTTTGTGGGAGAGATAGTTTGCTATGGGGCTTTCCTATCAGGAATCCTTGGACACTTTGAGAGAGTGAGTTTGTCTATACCTTCCTGTGCCTTTTTCAGCTCTAAAAGTCTGTTGTTTTCTCTCATTTACAGCCCAACAGGGGCACAAAGCGTCCCCGAGATGAGGAGGAAGAAGAGCAGAAAACACGTCGGAAACAAGCTGGTCCTCGAGAACGGGGCCGCTATCGGGAGGAGGAAGTGACTGTGGCTGAAGAAGCAGATGATGACAAAAAAAGGCTGCTCCAGATTATTGACAGAGAAGGCGAGGAGGAAGAGGAAGAGGTAATATGTCAAAGTTGGGTAGGCGCCCAGGCCCTGGCGCTGGTGTGCTGTCTCTAGAGTCATTCAGATAACTGCTTAACTCGGAACTTCCAAGCTTTGTCTGTAAGATAGTGTTAAGAATTTTTATTTCACAGTGTTGATGTAAAGTTTAAGTGGGATAGTGGAGTTCAGAAAACATTTTCTGAGGTGTAAGAATGCCGTAGAATTTCAAAGAATTATTCTGATTACATGCTGAATCGAGACTCTAGAGAGTTGGGGAAGTTTCCCTAGACTGACCCTTCTGAGGACACACTTTTCAGTATAGTCAATAGTCTTTGTAAGAGGAACTCACAAGTGGAAGAAGGGCTTTTAGGATGGAGGAAATGGCATTGGCAAAACGGCAAAGGTGGTAAAATTCAAGGGGTTTGATGGGATTAGGTATTGAGATGTGACTAGAGAAGTACATTTTATAGCTGGGCTTAGTGTGTGCCTGTAGTCTCGGCTCTTGAAAGGCTGAGAGAGGAGAATCATTTGAGTCCAGGGATTCAAGGCCAGCCTGGGCAATGTAGCAAGATCTCATCTCAAAAAACAAACAGAAAAAAAGTTTAGGGAAGGAGATGCCTTGGGGCTTTTCTAATTGCTGTTCAAGGTGCTTCTGCATTTTTGTACTCCTTGTGCCTCTGAACCCTGTCTTGGAATGCTCCTCCGGTAACACTGCATGACTGGGTTTCTTCCCATTCAAGTTTCATTCAGTTCAGGTGTTTTCCGTCTGAGACGTCTGTCCTGTCTCTGAGATAGCCTTGTAAGCCTTCCTCAGATACTCTCATCGCTTTCCTCTGTATATTGTCTTCAACATGTCATGATTTGAAATTCTTATTTGTTTATTTTACTTATTTGTTGTCCTCCACCGGTTTCCCATGAAAATAGGGATTGCTTCTGTTTTGTTCACAGCTGTATCTGTGGCACTCAGGGCTATAGCTCTTGGTAGACCCTTACTAAATATATATTGAATGAATAAATGAATGAAACTGAGAATAGTAGAGGTGAAATATCAGTGATTAAAAACAGAATGACCTTACCTTGCTATCTTTTTAAATCCTTAAGTGTTAACGTGTACGTTACTTCATTGTGGCATTTTGTTCAGTGTGAATTATGGAAATAAATTCTTAAGAGCCAGCTGTTTTCTGGTTCCCTTAAAGACATTACGCTAAGTTTGGATTTAAAAAATGAAGCTGGAGTGTGAATCTGAGAAGAAAAAAAAATGGTTCATATTCTGTAAAGGTCTTTGCTGTGTTTTGACAAAAACTGTCTTCTCATTAGGGTCTGTACCAGGGCTAATTTGGGGATCTGTCCCTAAAAGAAGAAACCACTTTGGAAATCTGTAGTGGGAGACGGTCAGTCTTGAATTGTGAATCTGCTCTCTGAGGGTTGCAGCCCTGCCAGGGCTCACACAAACAGTGTGTGCGGCACGTGCTCCCACTTTCCTTCCTCACCGGCTTCTGCTCAATCTGTTCACCCTGCAGCAGCAGTTAATTGGCGGGTATAATTCCCATGTAGGGCAAGGCTAGTAATGGAGGATTAGGATGGTCGCTGTCATGGGTAAGTGGTTTCTAGGCCAGGAGACAGAAATGTAATATGAGACCAGCCCTTCTGTTAAGGGACAGTGAAAAAGAGATCACTTTGTAAAAATGACACATGGAAGGCTACAAGTCCAGGAGTTATTTTCTTACTGCCACCAAAGTCCTATTTGATGAAAAACAATTGATGCTTGCCCCTGTAAAGTCACGTGGACTTGTAAAATATTATTGTCCTTTTTGTGCTACATCACTGGCATTCATCTTTCTGAAATCTCCCTCTGGTTTCTGACTTTGAGCTATTGAAGGTACTGCTGTGGCCAGTGACTAAGACTGATAATTCCGTTTTCCCCAGTGTTGAGAGAAATTACAGAACGCCTTGCCCTAGAGAGGCTAGAATTTTGGAAATTCCACACAATCTGCATTAACACTAATATGGTTTTCCTGTAAGGTGGACAACATGGTATCAAAGGGAAAGAAGAGCAGTGGCTGAGGTTGTGTGAAAGTAATTTAACTTGTTCCTAGAAATTTTGATTATTTAAATCCTAGTGTTATGCTGAGCACACTGTGGTTGTTGCTATTAACAGTAACATCTTAAATTAACATCGTTTACCAGACAATTTTAGGTTCATAATTTCTTTAGGTCATCGCTATGATCTTGAAAGATACAGGAAGCATTTTCACTTATCCCTCGTTTCCTTCCATCATTCTCTTCTTCAGCAGATCTTCATTGGGTATCTGCTGTGTCCCAGGGACTGGGAATTCAGCAGTGAATAAATAGACACGGGCCAGCAACCAGGGATATTTGCCCTAGTTTTGGGTTGGAGAGGTTATCTGGTCTTCCAGACCCTCATAGACCTTTCTTCTAGAAGGACTTGAGATTTTACTTGAGATTTTACTGTGTCAAGTGGGTGAATTCAGTAGGGACTTACGTGGAGGAATCAGCTGGATTTAGTGAAGGTTTGAGCAGTATATTTAGTGAAGTGACACTGTCATATGGCAAGCACACAATGAAGCTAGGCCAAGTCCTCACTGAGCTGGGACACTGACTTCAAGACCCTGGGTAACATCAGAATCCAACAGAGTAGAGAGATCCTTGAATCTTTGATACAGTCTAGGAAACATGTCATGCCTCGAGTGAATAAAGGAAAGATATCTTCCACTTAAAACACAATATATAAAAATAATAAAAAAATAATAGCAAACATTTTCAGAGTAGTAATCAAATTATGAGATGATTCATTGCTTTCCAAAAGGATCTTTTTGAGGTTCTCCTAATAGCAGTTCCTTTATTCCTTTTAGGTTTGAGTTATGGTCAGCAACTACAAAACAGTGAAGCTGGGGGTTGGAAGAACTACCGGGCAGAGGGCATTTCAGAGCATTAATTTAAGCCAGAAAGTAAAGTGAAGATGAGATGTTTCTGAAATTTGAGCGTCTATTTGGGGTAGGGGGTTGATTCACTTTTCAAATCTTGTTTTTGTTTACCTTTGTAAATATTACTGTAGTGTATGAAGTACGAAAATTCTGTGTGATCTAGTTTCCTTATGCTTCTTCTGAGCAAGGTTACTAAATGCTTGATGTTATATCCAGATTCCAAGTACCTATTTGATTCAGCAGCTAGTGAGGACTGAGCACAATAATTTGTGAGAGATGCAAAGCAGTGACTGCAGTTAATTAACAGCCATTCTTCACTCAGGGACTGTGCAGAAACAGTCAGTAAGGTGAATTTGGCCTGTGGACTGTAGTTTTCTGACCCTGGTAAGGAGAAAAATTAAGGACTTCTGTCCTTGACTTAGGGTTTGATCTTGAACATGTTTTTTTAAACTTCTGAATCTTACCTGCAACAAAGGAAAAGGACAAGATAAATATTAAATAATCATATCTCATATTATTGCTTATTGTTATCTGTGCTATACAGTATGCTCAAGAAATACTTGTTAGATGGGCACAGTGGCACATGCTTGTAATATCAGCTACTCAAGATTATAGGCTGAGCAACAAGTAACATCCTATCTCAAAATATAAAATGCAAAATAAAAAGTTTGGGGATGATAGCTCAATGGTAGAGCACTTCTGGTTCAGTTCTCTAGAGCAACTGGGGGACTGGAGGGAGGAAAGAAAGATTTTAAAATTTTGTGGAATGATTTTTTAAAAATATCTTAGACTGAATTTTCTGTGTTACAGATATTGACCATTGTGTGAGACCTAGAGTGGTCTGAGACTGAAACACCTAGTACGCATCCATTGTAGTATGGGAGAAGTATACACTGTACAATGATCCCAGGAAGTCATAGTAGAGCACAACTGCCACATGAAGAGAGACAGTGAATACAAAATCCATGTACTGAAGTTGTTGCATTTGTCCTTTTGTACCAGGAGGAACCGTTGGATGAAAGTTCAGTGAAGAAAATGATCCTCACATTTGAAAAGAGGTCATATAAAAATCAAGAGTTGCGAATCAAGTTTCCAGACAATCCAGAAAAGTAAGGCTCTGTTTTTCTGATACCTTTTCTGCAGTGTTCTGTTTGCTAATTTTGTCTTTCCTTTGTTTCTTTTGTTTGCTTTGCTTTTGCCATTTGGATCAGGAAGATCCACATGTTTGGGAAATCACTAGAAGAACTTATAGGACTCAGTCAGTGGTACTCAGTGCTGTGGTTTATTACGGTAGAAGAGTATACAATGGGATCCATGATGGAAAAAGACACATCAGGTGGAGTCTGGAGAAATTCAGGCACAGGCTCATCTCTTTCTGTCTCCCACTGGGAGGGCTCAGACAGACACGCTCTGTTTGCCAGCAGTGAATTGTGTCAACATGTGTGCAGTATTTCTGTCCATGGAAACCTGTTTGAGACTCCCAAGTCTGGGCTTTTTATTTAGGATTGTTCATATAGGGATTTCTGGCAGAAACAACTACCAGCATTCCAGTTTCCCAGAAGGAAAGCAGCTGTTCAATGCTCCAGGCTGGCATAACAGCCTTATCACTTAGAGAATGTTTCAAAAGCCAAGTTCCCAACTGCCAACTTTGGGTCAGCCTTGCAAGCCTGGCCTGCTAGGTTAACTCTTTCCCTTATTCGTCTCACTGTCAGAAGAAAAAGGACTCTATCTCCCCACTGCCCAAAAAACCATAGTTGTCATTAGTAAGAGTTTTAATGTTGAGAAAATATTTAAAGCTTTGGGAACTTGTAGAATGTGACTCATATGACCTTAAGTAAATCACTTCCCCTTTCTTGGCTTCAGGTATCTGTCTCACCTATATAAGGAAATAATATCTCCTGCCTAAGGTTGTTGTCAAGATTAAAGAAGAATGATGTCAAGTATTTGTAGATCAGTTTCTGCACATAGTAGATACTCATGAAATGGTAGTTAATATGGTTATTGCTATGAAGTGCTGTAATGAGGGTATGGTATCTTTGTCTTGAAATTCTAACTAAAAAGACTTTTCATATTTATACTGATTTTAATGTTAAATCTTTCTCTCTTTCCTGTATTCCTGCCTGGACATACAGTTTTAATGAATCTTAACACACCCAAGATTTTTCTAGGCAATTAAGAATTGAATACTATGACCTTTGCGCTCAAGTTTATAGGTTATTAGGGAAACTGGCTACACACACTCCAAAAGAGTTATAAGCAAGCAATTCGAAAGAATAAGGGAAGAAGCAGTAAATGCCTAGCTGGGGACTACTGAGGATTTTACAGCAAAGGTGATATTTGAGTCAGGCTTTGAAGAATGATTTTGATTGTATTAGGCAGAAAAGAACACAAACAAGCACACAGGCAGTGTGAAGAACCATGCACCAAGTCAGAGGGCAGAGTCTTCATGCTGAGGAAGGTAGTATGGTTCACTGTATTCTCCATACTCCTCCATGAGGAGGAAGAGGAGGGAAACCAGTTATAAGGCTCACAGCCCTTTCTGATAGTGTGAAGCAGCTAGACAAGAGTTCAACTTCCTGACAGCAGTGTCTTCTCTGGTTTTATGTTGGTTGCATGCTATTCCATACATTAGTACTTGTTATACTGTATCGTGTGTATGTGTATATGTGTGTGCCCCTATGTGTGTTTACACAAGTAATACACAAATATATTGTCATCACAAAATATGACAACAGTGCCATAAGTAGAATAAAACATGAAAGTTTTCTTTTGTTATACTGACCCTTTATCACTTCCCCTATCTAGAAATAGCTCTGTGAACAGTTCATGAATATCCTTTTAGATTGTTTTCTGTACACTTCTTTATATGTATATGTAAATATACAGGGTTTTTTTTGCCTACATAAATCATCCTGTAAGTGTTCTGCACCTTCTTATTTGGAATCATATATAAAGAAATGAGTTTTTTTGTTTGTGTGTTTTGTTTGTGTTTTTGTTATCTGCATATCTTCCTTTTGTCTTTTCATTACTATGCAATATTTCATGGTTGGGAAATATTGTAATTTATTTTATTATATTTCTGCTGATGGATATTTGATTATTTTAAATATTGCTTTTTATAAATAATGCTGTAGTTACCCTCCTTTAATACATGTCTTATGCAGAAGCTATGCTATAGGTTGATAACTGTGGAAATCCAGTTTACTTTTTTGTAATACAAGTATTGTCATTGCCCCCCCCAGATTGTTATCCTCCTGGCAATTCAGAGCTGTGAGTTTCTGTAGGTTATAGTTACCATATACACCTTATATACCCCTGGTGTGCTGGTGTTACCATTCATGAGTTGCTTTCATGAAAAAAATTTTTTTTTTAAAAAGTCAACAGTGTTTTCCATTCAGACAAAGTTTATGTGCCATTTTAGTTTTTAAATCTGAACATGCGAAAATTGAAATAATGCATAAAGAGCTTTTTGTCATGTCAAAAAGCTGTTACAAAACCATATTGTGTTTTAACCTTGAGTTCTTGAATTGTTACTGTTGCAGTGTCTTTTATAATTCTCCAGACCAGCGAGGTGCAATTAAGATGAAAATTGCTAGAGCATATTTGAATGAAACTTTCCAGTTGAGATCAGAAACATTGAAATTTATTTTCCCATATATGCAATTGTCATTTTAATAGCATACCCCAAAATGCCTCTCTTCATTTGGCTGCATTTCAGATTCAATTGACAGTTCTCCTTCTGCAGTCTCCACTTTGCACTGTGCAATCCTTTTCTCTAATGTTACATGGATTAGAGTATGCTGTTTCTTTAGAAGGGCCTTTCCTGGTTTGTCTCTGCATTTTTGCAGGAACAAAGTTATTTACTGTTATGATGCTGAAGCCTTTTGATCTCAGGGGCCTTTTGCATTCTTAATACATGTCTTAACACTACTCTAAAATGCATTTCTATGAAGTTTCTAGAAAACTCCACAGCATACAAGCAGACATTCAATTAGCCATCAGGACAATGACACATTGCTCATGGGCACACCCAAGTCAGTCTTTTTTTTTTTTTTTTTAATTTTAGAATAAAACCAGCAAAATAAAACAATAAAGCCAATCAAAACAAGACAGTTAAACAACACAGGATTTCCAAACAAGGTAATAGAAAATCAACAATGGTTACCATAATGTGTCTTGTCTTCAAAATAGCTGCCCATACCTTCAGACTTAGTAAAATCAAACAAAACAGAAACAAAACCAATAAAAACAAAACAATGAATGCAATACAGGATTTCAAAACAAGATAATAGTAAATCCAAAATGGCTACCATAATATATCTTGTTATCTTTGAAATAGCTGCCCATACCATCAGATACAACAAAATCAAACAAGATAAAACAGAATAAAATCCAACCAAACAAAACAATGAGAATGATACAAGATTTCAAAACAAGATAATATGGAATTAACAATAGCTACCACCTTCAGAAGGAGATCCCCCATAAATGCTACATTGTGTACTGTTATTCTCTGACTAGCTGATTTACTGGCTTTAGACTGCAAAGTCAGTGAAACACTAAACACTACAAACATTAATTTGTATTTTACCTCATTAGTTATCATCACAGCCTGTGTTTCTTCGGATCAGCCAGTCACTTAGAGGGTGGGGTGGGGGAAATATTGGCTCTTCTTGCCTTTCTGCCTGTGTGCTGCAAGAGGCTGGCGTCTGGCTCTCTCCTAGTCAGCCTGCGCGTGGTGCCAACTCACAAGAGAGGGCTGGCATCTGACTTGCCCCCAGTCAGCCCATGCAAGATGCCAACTCAAAGGAGGTCTTAGCGTCTTGTTGACTTCTTGCTCTCCTCCCCAAGTCAATCTTTTTCTTTGTTCTTTCCATAATAATATGAGTACATTGCCACAACCCATGTAGCTCCTGAGATTCTTGGGGTTAAGGACCGCAAGAGGATGAGAAAAATAAAGAAAAGACAAAGCTGGCATTAGGTGGAGCTCTTATCCTCCTGATGGGAGGAAAGGAACTGCCCAACCATTGTAGCACCTTTATTTATATACTGAGAAAGATGATGTCAATTTCAGCCCCTCTGCCTAGCAACCCATTGCTTGGCAGGCCTGGGCCCCTTGCCTTCTTGGTGCTGGAACAACTTGTTTACATAGCTTGTTTTGGTCTCTCTGTGTTTTCTGAGCTGGCCTTGCTTTAGCCCCACACATCTGATTAACCTCCAGCTTCAACGGCTCCCTACAGTACATGTTTGCTGTAGATAATGTTTACATTCTTTGTGAAGTCGGTATATATACATAGCACATTTTAATTTCTTTTTTCAACCCCCCCATTTCTTTTTTTTAATTCTATTTTAAAATGGAGTAAAATTAAACACAACACAACAGAACAGAATGGGACATAAGAAAGCATAAATTTCAAAGCTAGACAACCAGAGATCTTTACTATCTGTCATATTGTCTCTTGTTTTCTTCCACATGGTTGTCCTCATCTTTGCATGTCGAGAGCTCATACTAAATAACATAGCCAATCTTTTCACAAGATGTGCACTCCCACTTGCTAGGCAGAGGGGAGCCCCCCCCCATTTCTTAATCATCTTCCCATTTGAGAAAGATCTGTCTCCCTAGTTTCTATTATCTTTTATTTTCTTCTTTATTTATAATATGGATTTCTCATATAAGAGAAATCATGTGGTATTTAAGCTTGTGTGTCTGATTTGATGCACACATTGAGACATGATGGTCTCAAAGTGCAGCCGTTTTCCTACAAATACTAATTTTGGGCATTTACCACCATGCCTTGTTACTTATGTGACACTGGAGCCAGTAGTATTTTTGTGGTTTTTCTTTATGTGATTCTCTGTTGTTTTTTGTTTTGATGATTTTGTGACTTTCTAAACTTAAAACATTGAGATAATAGCATATACTTGAAGAATCATCATAAGTTTGGAAGACACTGACAGGTGCAGTCCATCCTGTCATTTATGTCTTGGTGTTTTTTTTTTTTAAATGTTACTCTTATTAACTATCCCCAATGACAAGTATCTGACATTCCAGAGAAACTTATTCCATCAGTTAACAGGTCTCAATCAAGAGTTTGACTAAGGATGAGAAAAGAATTTCAACAAATTTTCTTATGACTTCTTGTAATGTCTGTTGCTTTCCGGAATCACTTTCCATGTCCCTGTAAAGTGTGGATCCTATAACAGATGTCACAAAGTTATGGTCATCTAATCAGCATGAGAACTCTGTTGTCTTCTTTTAAATTGCCTAAACCATAGTAGCATTGGTGCCAGCTGTGCCTTTGCTCCTTCATTTGACGGGCATCCGCTGAGGTTGTGTGGTGGCAGCAACTGGGAGCCTGATAGGAGGAGTAGGGAATAGCCTCTGTCTTGTCATAGCCATCTGATGGTTCTGATTCGTGCTGCAGTTACAGTTGACTAAAACCATCAAGTCCTTTCTACGTATGTGCTCATAGGAAACTGTGGCTTTCTCACATCATATATTTATACTTGACTTTGTGGCTCAGTAGTTTCCATGTGGATCCCAGATAATTTTCATCTGGTTAGATTTGGCACATTGTTATTGTCTGTCAGGATCTTTTGAATCGATCCTCTTCACTGTCTCTTTAAGCTTTGTGTTATATGACATTTGTTAAATTTCCCTTTTCTATATTTTCAACCAATTCATTGATCAAAGAATAATAAAATAAAACAGGCCTAAAGACAAAGCCATCAGACAACATCTGATGCCAGGACACCAACAGAAGCCTCTCTGTAGGCAGGCAGACATTCACCAGTTATCACACAGGTCCTCTAATCCTGTCCTAGAACGCCACATGATTTTGTTCATTCTTGTTTAGTGCCCAGTCTCAATTACCAGTTCTGCATGTGGACTGTAAAAATCATGTCAAGTTGTTCTCCAGAAATTACTTTGTGTGTGTTTACAATTTTTTTATTTTATTTTTTTTTTTGAGACAGGGTCTTGCTATGTGTCCTTGAACTTGTTTTGTAGCCAAGGCTGGCCTTGAACTTGGGGTAATTCTTTTGCTTCAGCCTCAGGTCAGGGATTATGGGCATGCAGTACTACACCAAGCTCAGTATATTTTAAAATATCCACATAAGACAAGCCTTCAGGGTTTGCTGAACCCATTAGATTCAAGGATTACATAGTGCCACTGCTCCATAGGTTATCCGACTCCTTCTCCACCAGACTGTTCTTTTTCAGAGCTGGGGATGGAATTTGACCTTGGGCTTGCTAAACAAGTGCTCTACCACTCAACCATATCCTCAGCCCTGCACCAGCGCTTTAATTTACGATTCTCATTTGGCCTCTGTACTTCAGGTGGTAGGTAATTAGTGCTTTAAAAAATAAAAATAAAAATAAAAATAAAAATAAAAATAAAAATAAACTATAGTACTGGGTTGGCCCTGAAGCAAGGCCAGCAGATTGCTGTAGCTGCTAGTTTCAAACAGGAGCCTAAAAAGAATTCTTTCTTTGGTCTGTTGGCCATTTTAGAACTTTGGAAATGTAATGGTCAATTCATCAGAAAGAAATAGCAGGTGAGTATGGCGAACTTTGGGGGGCTTGCAGGGGAGAGATCCTGGCGCATTGGGACCTGCACCTGGTGGTTGACTCGGGGTGCCAGGAGAACAAGGAGCTCCTCCCCTCTCTGGGGGGCGGCTGAGAGTGTGACAGACTTTTGGCAGCCTGAAGGAGAGAGACCCTGGTGCGTTGGAACCTGCACCATGCGGTTGACTTGGGGTGCCAGGAGAACAAGGAGCTCCACCCTTCTGGGGCGGGGGGCTGAGAGTGTGGCAGACTTTCAGCATCCTGAAGGAGAGAGACCCTGGCTCGTCGGGACCTGTACTGTGTGGTTGACTCGGGGTGCCGGGAGAAAAAGGAGCTCCTTCCCTCTCTGGGGGCCAGCTGTGAGTGTGGCAGACTTTCAGCAGCCCGAAGGAGAGAGAGCCTGGTGCATCGGGACCTGCACTGTGCGGTTGACTTGGAGTGCTGGGAGAACAAGGAACTCCTCCACTCTCTGGGGGGTGGATGTGAGGCACGAGCTAAGAATCGAACATCTCATGTCGTCCTGTCCCCTGCCCTGTCCTGTGTCCCTCCCCCCCTTAGCAAGTGGGAGCCAGTAAACTACACATCTTGTGAAAAGATTGATATGTTATTTAGTATGAGCTCCGCATATACAAAGATATGGACAACCATTTGGAAGAGAATGTGAGACAATATGACAGATAGTAAAGATCTTGGGTTGTCTAGCTTTGAAATTTATGCTTTCTTATGTCCCGTTCTGTTCTGTTTTGTTGTGTTTAATTTTACCCCCTTTAAAATAAAATTTTAAAAATAATACATATATATATATATATATAAAGAGAGGGGAAAAGAAAGTGCTCTAAAGCATATAACTGCATGTATGTTTAAGTGTATAAGGTAGATGACCACGTTACTGTTTTTGTTAGATTGTTGAGCAGAACTGTTAAGTCTCACTGTTTGAATGTCTACTTTGTATGCTTTAATTTTGTAACTTGAACAACTATTTCCAAGGATGACAGTATGTAACTTATCAAGTGGTGGATTTCTTAGTGTTTTTGTTTTTGTTTTGTTGTTGTTCTTTTATTTTTTGCCTTTGGAATTCTGTATTGTTGCTACCCTTTTTCTGTTTTGTTTGGTTGTTTTCTTTGTTTTTTCTCTTTAAATAAAATTAAATGCAAAAAAAAAATAGTACTGGGGGAGAATCTAGGTAAAGTATAAAGTTTACTTAGAATGATAAACAGATGAGAATAGTTAAGGAAACATTGAAAATGGAGACTAACAAGCAAATGTTGTACAAAAACAGGCATAAAACATAATGTAAAGTTATAACAAGTTATAACATATTGGAGTTATAATAATATGGAAATGTGATCCTGACTCAGAAATTTGCAGACAAATCAGTAAAATGGAGTAAAATCCTCAGAAATAGATTAAAAGTTGCATTAGTGTGTGATAGATAACATTTGTTCAAATAACATGAGGAAAGGGTAGATTATGGTTCTGTATCTGGACAGTTGACAAAATATTTATAGAAATAAAATTTTTTAAAAAAATTTTTAAAATTTTATTTTAAAAGGGAGTAAAATTAAACACAACAAAACAGAACAGAATGGGACATAAGAAAGCTAGACAACCAGAGATCTTCACTATCTGTCATATTGTCTCTTGTTTTCTTCCAAATGATTATCCTTATCCTTGCTTATGGAGAGCTCATACTAAATAACATAGCCAATCTTTTCACAAGATATGTAGTTCACTGGCTGCCACTTGCTAGGCAGGGGGGATGGGGAAGGGGGGACACGGGATGGGGGACAGGACAACATGAGATGTCTGATTCTCAGCCCACACGCAGGCAGGATCACAGTGGCCCCCCAGAGACAGGAAGAGTTCCTTGTTCTCCTGGCACCCCAAGACAACCTCATGGTACAGGTCCCGATGCACCAGGGTCTCTCTCCTTCAGGCCACTGAAAGTCTGCCACACTCTCAGCCACCCCCAGAGAGGGGGGGAGTTCCTCGTTCTCCTGACACCCTGAGTTAACTGCACGGTGCAGGTCCCGATGCACCAGGGTCTCTCTCCTTCAGGCTGCTGAAAGTCTGCCACACTCTAAGCTGCCCCCAGAGAGGGGGTGATTTCCTTGTTCTCCTGGCACCCTGAGTCAACCGCGCTGTGCAGGTCCCGATGCACCAGGGTCTCTCTCCTTCAGGCCGCCGAAAGTCTGCCACACTCTTAGCTGCCCCCCAGAGAGGGGAGGAGCTCCTTGTTCTCCTGGCACCCCGAGTCAACCACACAGTGCAGGTCCCGAGGTGCCAGGGTCTCTCCCCTGCAGGCCCCCCAAAGTCTGCCATACTCACCTGCTATTTCTTTCTGATGAATTGACCATTCCATTTCCAAAGTTCTGAAATGGCCAACAGACCACAGAAAGAATTCTCTTTAGGCTTCTGTTTGATACCAGCAGCTACAGCGATCTGCTGGCCTTGCTTCAGGGCCACTATAGAAATAAAATTTGACCTTTGCTCTGTGTTGTGAATTAAAATATATTCAGATGGATAAAATGTTTATATATAAATATAAAAGTATGCCATAAAACACATCTCATTTTAGCACAGACAGGATACATATAATATAAAGTTCATAAAGTATGAAGATTTAGGGGCTGGGGATTTAGCTCAGGGGCATAAGCACCTGCTTTGCAAGTGCATGGTCCAGGGCCGGGGATTTAGCTCAGTGGCTTAAGCGCCTGCCTGGCAAGCGTGAGGTCGTGAGTTCGATCCCTGGTATAAAAAAAAAAAAAAAAAAAAGCAAGTGCATGGTCCTCAGTTTGATCCCCGATACCAAAAAAAAAAAAAAGTATGAAGATTTGACTACTTGAACTTTTGAAAACCTTAATGTCAAAAAAGAATAAAACTTTTATGTCAAAAAGCACAGTGTATGAATTAAAGCACAAATACTTTTCTGGCTTTTTTTGGGATAATCTATGACAGATTAATTTCCTTATAGAGAATATTCATAAATCAATAAATGAACACCCTGATTTAAAATGGGCAAATAAATGCAAACAGTAAACATTAGGAAAAAATGTAACCATTTTAGTATCAGAAGTATAAAAAAGCGTTATTTCTCATCTTGAATTAGAGATTATAAGTAAATCGTATTATTTTGTGAAGATGTTAGAGGGAAACAGGCCTTCACACAATATTGTTACCTTTCAAGAAGAATATATATCAAAGTCTGTTAAATCATGGTACTCTTTGAGTTGGCACTTTCCTTCCTGGGAATTTATCATAACACAGTAATTATGAGTGCGTGCATCTAAGTGTCATTTATTACAAGGGAAAGAATTGGAAACTATCTGAATGTTTAACAAAGGAAATTGGTTAAATAAATCATGGTACATCGACACAAGGGAATATACTATGTAGCTATTTAAAATTTATGATTTCTAACAGAAACTACTGGTAAACTTAGTCTCCCATACACTCTGTGATTGATCGGTGGTTTCTTGGACCACTGTTTTGAGAAGGATTCTGAGTTAGGTCTGGGCTCAACATGGAAAAGTGCTTTGGTGCTGAGGAATTTAACCACAGGAGAATGACTGGCAGGAGTGTGTCAGGTTTGGCCTTTCCTATTGTAGAAGAATGTTTAATGAGTAAAACTGTTCAGTCTATATTAACAACAGCAGTACTATACCTGAGTATAGATTTTATACTGAGTTTCCTGCAGACCCGGAAGTGCGTCCCATGCAGTGAAGGTCGCAGTGCTGTGCGAAGAAGCCTGAAAGAGGAAAGAAAAGGGTTTGCAAATAGCT
Source organism: Dolichotis patagonum (assembly GCA_004027295.1). Taxonomy (NCBI): domain Eukaryota; kingdom Metazoa; phylum Chordata; class Mammalia; order Rodentia; family Caviidae; genus Dolichotis; species Dolichotis patagonum. Next base: position 41,458 of record PVJX010002632.1, on the reverse strand, counting down.
GCTATTCAGGGTTGGTAGCCATTCAGGGGATGTGGCCTTAGAATTCTCTGGAGGAATGGAAATGCCTGGACCCTGCTCAGAGAACTTTATACTGCATAGGCTTACTTTTAGGGGTAAAAGGCTATGTATTAAGAAAAATGACTTAAACATACCAAAGTATTATTAGTGGTTATTTCTGCCTCATAAGATCATGAATGATCTCTGTTTACTTATTGAGGTGTTATCTTTCTTTTCCCAATTTTCCATGAAAATTGATATATTGTAATTAGAAAAAAATACATGTAATGTTGTGGTTAAAAATAATAATGGGAAAAACCAGTTCCAAAGGATAGTATGTAAATTGTGGGCATCTTTTAAAGCACTATAGTTTCTAGATTCTTAATTTTTTTTTTTTTTTTTTGGTTGCTAATGGAATCCAGATTTTTGGATTCTGGTATCTGCACAACTCTCATATCTGGTGATTGATGAGTCTTATATGATATCAAAAATCCCTGCTTATATTTCTTTTCTTTGTGGCCTCAATTTGGTAAAATAGGCATCTGTGAATATAAGGGACAAAAGGTAGTTGCTATGTTTAAAAAGTTTACATTCTAGAGGAGAAGTGGAGATATAGTAATAGTAGTCATATAGTGTAATAGCAATGAAAACAGGTAACTACATTTAACTGCGTAGTGCTTGCTTTTAGGTGGGGACTAGGCATTGAACCCACGGTTTTCACACAGAGCTATATACCTAACCCTTTATGTTTTTATTGCTTATTTGGAGACGGTCTTATTAAGTTGATGTTACCCAGGCTGGACTCAACCTTGGGGTCCTGCTTGCCTTGGCCTTCCGGAGTGTTGCAATTACAGGCCTGTACCACCACACCACACCTGGTTACATACTACTTTTACGTGCTAGCCTTTGTTCAAGTGCTGTCTGTGTTTGTTCTTGTACTCTACAATAATGCTGTCTCACAATATCTGTGAGATAGATAGCATTATTGTGTGCATTTGTAGATGAAGAGGCTGAGACAGAGAAAGGCTAAGTAAGTGGCTAAGCCAGGGGCAAGCCCAGGCTCCCTGCTCCAGAATCTGTTTAACCACTCTTTCCTCTCCATCATGCTCAGTCAGGTATTGGCCAGTTATTTTACTTGGATTAACTCATTTCCTTCTCAGAATACACCATCCTGTCTTGTTCACCCAAAGCTTAATGGGCATTTCTTATATGTCAGACCCTGGGAAAGAGGCATGCAGAGTGAATGCAAAGTAGTTTTGTTCTTAGTGCCTGGGCAGAGATTTGCTGAAAGGTCCAGTTGTGGAAATGTAAGTGAAATATTATGTTATGGAAGATGTGATAGTGATTACAGAATGCCAGAGTGTAGATCAGCCTGGCTTGGAACTTAGAGGGGACATGAGGGAAGGATGAGTTTTTTAGGATATGGCAGAAACTGTCTTCCTTTAGGGAAGGGGAATAATTAATTGACTCTTGATCTGAAGAGAGAAGTAAGAGAAACCCTTTTTGGATTAGAAGAATAGGTAGTTCAAGGCAACAAAATGAACTGCCACACCAAAGGGTGATGGTGAGGACTGGTGGGCAGATCATTCAATGCTGCAGAATGCTTTAAGAGCCTCTAAAAGGCAGCTGTGACTGAAGGAGTGAGAGGAGCCCTGTAATGAGATCTGAATCCAAGATTGATTTTTGTAATGAGGACATCGATTTCCCAAGGAAATTGTGTGACAGTATGATGTTTAGATGAGCATACTTCTTGGTTGGTCTGTTGTAGACACTTTGACAGATTGTCTGTTTGTCTAGGTTATGTTGCTATTTGCTCCTATCACTGATCGTGCCCCTTTCCTTTCAATGATGCTGTTTTATTCTTCCCTCCTAGGTTCATGGAATCTGAGCTGGACCTAAATGACATCATTCAGGAGATGCATGTGGTAGCCACCATGCCAGACCTGTACCATCTTCTGGTGGAGCTGAACGCCGTGCAGTCACTTCTTGGGTTGCTGGGACATGATAATACAGATATCCTTTCAGATCTGTCCTCAGTAGAAGGCTGACTTTGGAAGAAATGCTGTGTACTGTCTTCCCCTAACTGTCTCTGCTGATGTGTGCTGTCATGTCCAGTGTTCTATTTCCATTCTAATTTTGTTCCTTTTTAAAACACATGCTATTCTTTAGTTATTGAAAAATCTGATTTTTATCTGTTAGCAAATTTTGGGCAAATTCTTAATTGTTATGTTTGTTCTTATTAATACTAAAATTTGATGTGATACATGTATGTTCATATATTAACAACATGCATTTTCAGGATCTAAATTTGGAGGCACCTTAATGAGACAAGGCCATATTTGACTGTGTTGATCTAGACACCATTGTGCTTACAGATGGCCCAAAATAGTGGTGACCAGAGGCAGTGAACTGTGGTAGAAAGCACATTGGGAAATTCAGATAGAGAAGCTCATCTGTTTTGCCCATTGCTGTATTCTGATTCTAAAAAAAAAAAGCCTAGGGCCCCAGTAAAGAGCATTTCATATTTGTTGGATGAACATTAGACCTAAACAGACAAGCTAGGTTTGATTCCTGGCTTCATTTCTTGTATAAAATGTGATGCCCCTCTATATCTTCGTATTTTCATCTGTAAAAGTAGAGTTAATTGCTTTTGCTTTTCAGTGTTATTGAAAAAGTCAAAGAAATTATGTGTCTAGTACATGATTCCTGATACATAGTAGGCACTTAGCAAATGTTCTTTATAGCTGAATTTGAGTCGTGACATCCAAAATCATTTTATACTTTGTCTTACTCATCTGATGTGCTATAGCTTTAACGTGAAAGCTTTTTGATGTACCTGTGGATAGGGTTATGTTCATTAAGCCAAATTCTCTTCCAATGGTTTTTCTGTTTGAATCCAGATTTCCAAAGGTAAAAGACAAATGTAGTTAGTCTGCTTGAGTGATATTCATGGGAAATCTGCTGCAGCTTCATGTTATTTTCATCTTTCTAGTAATCTCTCTCCTGAGAGCGTGTCTGACTAGGTTCTTTCCTGCCTGATAATTCTCATAGAAATAAATCAGTGAACAATTTTAATGCAGGCTTCTTGAAGGGCAATCTTAAGGCATTTCTGATGCTTCGTATAATGTTACACAGTATTCAGAATTGCTCTGCCAGTTCCCTGATTGATGACTGTGTTTACCAGGCTCGCTGTGGGGTTCTGGGTTGTATGGGAACCCTACTTCACCAGCTTGTTTCCGGGTGGTAGGCTCAGTATAAAGTCTCATGCGTTTCTCCAGTAGACTGCCTCAAGTGTTTTTACGTACCAGATGCTGTACTAGTCCCTGGGGAGCCTCAACTGTACTGTGGGTGCTCATGCAACACCAGGCAGTATACTAGTATAATCTTTATCAGTTTGTAACTGAATACTATACACTGAATGACTGATAAATAGCAGGAATTTATTTCTTATAGTTGTGGAGGCTGAGAAGTACAACAGTAAGACCCGGGCAGTTTTGAGTTTGTTGAGTGTCTGTTTCCTGGTTCATAGACAGCTGTTTTCTTGCTGTGTCCTCTTGTGGTGAAAGTGGTAAGGGAGGCTCATGGATCTAAGGACTCTAATCTCTACCCTCACAACCTGCTCCCCTTCCAAAGGTCCCATCTCCAAATACCATCACACTGGAAATTAGGTTTCAAAATATGGATTTGGAGGAGGATATAAACATTCAGTCTCAAGTGGGTATTTACCATGTGACTGGCCCTGTTGAAAGTCCTAGACAATCTGCACAGATTTAGGGACTGGGCGTTCTGGTTGTGACTTCACCAATCAGTTCATCTATGGAATAGTAGATTTCAGAATCTGATCCATCTTACAGTTACTTAGTTTCCTTAGTGACTCCAGTACCTTGTTTCCTTAGTGACATTCCTGGGGCCAGATGTTGGATAGATACTGAGGTTGAGGGGTGCTCTCCAGGTCCCTGGTTCCCTGGGTACTGTTTTGCTAGAGTCCTTGCATTTACTGTATTACTGACAGCCAAGTTACCCTGTATATTAGTACTGAAATTACTTTTTTTTTTCCCTCCTGCAAATATAGCTATCTTTTTGTTTTTGTTTTTGTTTTTTCCTGCTAACTCCAAAATAATAGTAGCAGCTTCCTGAAGATGCTGACATTTTGCTAATTCACCAACCCAGTTCCTGCTGGGGAAAGACTGACAAGAGGAGTGCTGTTCGGCATCGGCACACTTAAACAGCAAGGGCACAGATGCTCCAAGTTCTTCCATTCTGGTCTTTAAAAAAGAAGAGCACGTCCTCCCATAAGATCTCTGACAGACTACCATTTCCCTCCTGTTTCCTCACAGTTCAACTGTTTCCCCCCTTGTATGCTGACCTTCACCCAACTGCCCTCATGATATTTTTAAAAATCTGATTTTTAATTATGCCCTACATCGCATTTAAAGTGCATTTGAAATTTTTTAATTACCTTAATTTTGATTAGATGCAGCAATTAGGGTAAATGTCATCCTTCTCAAAGTACAGTTTTTCTTGAAAGTGATTTTGGGAAAGGGTAGGCCCTCTTGACTTGTAGCTAACATAACCTCTGCTGGTTGGAACGCTGATCTCGCTGCAACGTTGCACTCTGCTTGTTGTCTTATGTGTGATCTATAATGGAAATTTTTCTTCAGGAAACGGTTGTTAACAATTTACTGTTGTACAGCTGTAACTGCCTGAAACACCTTACCATGAATAAACAATTTCATGGCAGTCATGACTTAAATTCTTAATCTTTTTTAACTCTTCATTTATCAATGAGGACCTTGCATGGCTGGTTATGTTCCCAGCAAGCAAGGGTCATCTTTGCTTTGTCCTTCTTGGAGGAAACATAAACCATAGAGATTTTAATTGGATCAGAGGCTGGTTTGTTGTAACCTTAAGCGGCAGAGGATGTGAGAAAACAGCTTGTGCCTTGTCCTTTCAACCGTGAGAAGCGGCTCCAGAGTTTATTCTGGCGCTCCGCATCGCTGCTGCTGGTGAGGGCTTGTCAGCGCTTGTGTGCTGTCTCCCCCCGAGAGAGAGGCTGAGCCCAGCCTTGACCGTGCATTGGCCGCAGAGTGGAATTGTGGTCTGTGAAGAGCTTCTGAGGAGGGGATATACACCTCACACAGTACTGAAGTGTTGCTGTAAATGCATTTGAAGGGTGCAGAAGGTGGAATCAACAGCTGCTGCCTTTTCAAAATATTGCTTATTAAAAAATAGTTTCCTGTAAAGTGAATCATTTAAACATGTTTGGAACCCTCTCTTTTTTTTTTGTAAACTATTTGGAGTGTTTCTAAAGAAAAATAAAACCAAAGGTACATCTAAAGATGTTTTCCTAAGATGTTGTTTAAAAACCAGTTTACCAGTTTTTGTGGCCTAGCTTAAGCCACATCTCTCAGTTTGCCTAAAAGAACAAGGAGAAATAAAGACAAAACTCCAGATGATGGTGGATCAGCCCTTCTACCCCCCAAAGAAAGCAAGCAAGCAAGCAAGCAAGCAAGAAAGAAAGAAAGAAAGAAAGAATAGCAGCATGATGGCACCATATTCTCTTTTCTTTTCTTTTTTTTTTTTTTTTTTTTTTTGTCTTTTTGAGACCAGGGTCTCACTTTGCAGTTCAGGCTGAACTCAAGCTCACTTTGTAGCCCAGGCTGGTCTCAAACTTGCAACAATCCTCCTGCCTCAGCCTCCTGAGTGCTGGGGTTACAGGTGTGCGCCACAGCACCATATTCTTAACTGTCTTGTTTTTGTATCATTTATCACATTCTCAGCTTGAGTGACAAGTCAGTGGAATCCTTTCTAATATATTTTTGGTAGATTGGTGGTGTTTATTGGGGTTCTTTTTATGATAAGCATGTTGTATACTATGAAAGAAACAAAAAATAATAACCATAGACAAGAGTGAAACATTCTGTGTGCAGTAAGTGCCCTTGGAGAGGTTTGCTCAGGAGATTCCATTGGAGCTCTGAGATGTGGATCATCTGTGGCTTTGTTGGTGGTCAAGGACTTGAGGGTTGGAGATGGGAAGCTTCAGATGGATTTGAAGATTAGAGGGTGTTTCAGGTTTGTTTATACAGTCTCTTCCTTTGCAATGGAAACTGCCATTCTTCATATACTATACACTGATATTGTCTTGATGGTTGTTCATGTAGCCACTGGAGAATGTCAGGATTGCAGGCCCAAAGTTTTATTTTTTAAAACAATCATCTCTACTGTCCAGCAAAGTCCCATATTTAATAAAAAAGTCATGTAATCTAAGCCAAATTTTTTCAGTCTCCTTTCTCTCTACCCTTTATGATTTTGAAAGTGAGATCTCATGATAATGTTAACTTCAGTGATCAGTGCTGTGCATGTGTAAAAATGTGCAAGAAGGAGAAGTACGGGTTTTATTAAGTCACAGTGCTGATGGGACAGCTCCTTTCCAAGTGGCATGATTTTAAGGAGTGGTCATGACCACTGCTTTCTAAATTGCCATTTCTTTTCCTCAAAATCTAGAAAGCCAAGAGGGCTTACAGAGTTGTCCAGTTAGATTTTTGTGAACAATTACTGTGAGAATTTTGGAAAAGAAGGAGTAAGGTAGGTTTTTAGATCAAGAGGGATCAATTGAACTTGAGCATTTTAGGTTTGAGAACACTAAAGTGAAACAAACTGACTGAGACACAGTGTATACAATAGTCTAGCGTACCTTGTGTTATAGGCACCCTAATGAGCAAGAATGGGGCTGGAGAGGGTTTGAGCCTCCTAAGGGGCTTTTTTTCTAATTGGACTGGGAAGTGGGTGGTTATTGCTCCATTGCTTTCCTGCAAGCCCTGTCTAACAGTGCCTCCATATTTTGAGCTGTTGTTTTACTAGGGTCTGTGCTCATTCTGATATTTCCAGAATCAAAATTACACCTGAAAGAGTTAACTTTTTTTCTCATCTGTCATCTGACTTCCTTGATAATATGTATTGATAAGCTACCTTCTTTTTTTTTTTTAAAGCCGGTTAAATATGCTCTGAAAAAGCAGATTAGATAAAAAGTACCAGAATGGCAGTATAGGAAAAGGACCTCTTAACACAACTTTTGATATTAGTTATGGGCTTTAGGTGAAGTGGTTACAACCTGCTTTGACTATTTCTCCTGCAACATAGTAATGCCACGAGCATTAGTACATACAATGAACACACCGTCTCTATGTGATCTAAAATTGGAAGCAAAGTTAGAGTTCAGGTTCATTCTGGGCAGCTCTGTGCCAGCTATTTCAAAAGGAGAATAAGACCATTTTGTCTGTGTTTGAAATTAATCTACATTAAGTGAGCTATATCTAATCACTGCCCTATCTAGGAATAAAAGAAAAAAAAACCTTTCAACTCTACATTTGTTACATTAAATAAGTTATATTCTTTGAATTCTGACTGGTCAGTTTTCTTGAAATCTTTTAGCAATGACTTTTTTAAAAAGCTATCTGCATAAAACATCTTAATTCTTTTTCTTCTGCCTTTTTTTTTGTTTGTTTGTGTGTTTGTTTAAATAACTGTGTTCCTGTGGACACATCTCATTGGAAATTAATAAGATTAACAGTCAGTTTTTATACCAAAACACTTAAGTAGGATTAGGCCAAAATACAAATACCAAGAACCAAAAAAATAGAAGTAATCAACACTCTTTCTCCAAGACTCATTATGTTATGGATCATTTCTCCCAGCTAGTTTTTTCTGCTTCACTGTTTCTATACTAGTTGACTGTCCTAGTATTGGACAGGTAAAGAGAGAGTGAGTGGGGTGGCCTTTCCACTCAACATGGCAAAATAGGCTATCAGAAACTGTGTGTTAGTAATTTGCAGAGAGACAGGCTCTCTCTTTTCCTATTATACTTGGACAGGAGAACCTCTTACCTTGTGAAATGAAATTGTAACTACAGTGGAAAAGCCCATCACCCATGCCGAGTGACTGCTTGTAAAGAAAAGCTGGATAGATGGCAGACCATGCTGAATTTTCTCTTCAAGATTGAGCATTTGTTCATCTGTCAGTCTTTAATTTTGGTTCTTGTTTCTCATTCTGGTCTTCCACTGACCTTCTGTTTTTTGGATTATATTATATTACCTAGGCATTGGTGATCACATTTATGGTTTCATTGCTGCTTTGGTGAAATGCTGTTTTATGAAAGTTGAGAATTTATGTAAAACCAGTTAGTGATAGGGTTGATGAGATGTTTACCAGACTTGTCGAGTAATTGATTTCCTTTTGATTTCTCAAAAGAGACAGGAAAGTAGGCAAGGAGATAACTCAATGAAACAGATTTTTCTTGGTAAAAGTTAGACTCCTGTTCCTATATAAAATCACCAAAATCATTCTCCCACCCCCCCCTTTTTTTTAAGTTCCTAGGTTTAATGTGACACATTTGTGAGCATGGTATAAAACTAATGAAAAACGTGCTGTCTCATAGGCCATCTTAGCCTGAAAAAGGATTCTGTCTGTCAATCTGAATGTCTGTAGCACAGCTGAAATATGAAGTTAGAGCTTCCCAACCATTGTAATCCAGGAAGGAGGACCATGTTGGGTCTAGGCTACTACTGTAGATTTTAGAGGCTTTGGAGAAATGAAGCCAGTAGAGAGGGCTTTGGATGTCCTTTGAGAAGATCTAGCAATTTGTTAGTGCTTTCATATTTGTGAGTATTTTAACCTGGTAGACCAGACCTCTTTCATTTCTTATAGCTACACAGTAAAATGGCCTGGGCAGATATCATTACTCCCATCATGCAGATAAGAATACTATACTATAACCTGCAAAGAAATGTAGGAGCTTGCATAAGATTACATGGCTAGTGATAAAGATGTGAAACAAAGAGGAGTATACATGACTCTTGTCCTTAAGCTTCCTCTGACTTCTGTCTGTGGCTCTTTCAGGTATACTGATGCTCCTTAATTTACAGTGGGATCTGACTCAGTAAGCCCATTGCTAAGTTGAAATTAGTTTAAGTTGAAAAATGCATATAATATACTTGACCTACCAAGTACAGCTTAGCAACACTGTTCACTGTGGAACATCAGTTGTTCACTGTCATGATCACTTGGCTGAATGGGAGCCAGGACTTGCTGCTGCTGTCCACCATCACCCCACAGAGTATTGTATTGCATACCAATAGTCCAGGAAAAGATTAAAATTCAGAATTCTAATTTCTACTGAAATCATATTGTTTTTTGCACTGTGATGTCAAAAATTTTAACTCAAACCTTCATAATTTGGGGATTGTCCATACTCCACCTGTCTCTTAAAGCTGTTTAGTTAATAATTATCACATACTATGAGTATTTAATCATGCTTGGTGCCACTGAAGAGATGTAATGATAATACTTACTGTGTGCCTGATTCAGTTCCTTGTCCCATAAATAGCAGACTCCACAGTGGATGGCTGAGTGAGTGGGTAGGTGGATATGTGAATGGATGCTAGAAGTGTTACCATGTGCGTTAAATAAGCATGTGAATGGATTGTAAGATTTTTACATTTCATATCTAGAAACTTTTCAAGAGAATAATGTAAGTATTTTAGATGGGGGTGATGTTAGCGTTTTGTTCTTTTTCCTGAGATTTTTAATAGCTTATGATGGAAAGAAATGATAACCTTGCCATGGCTGCAGCAACATTAATAGGTAGAAGTATTTCAGTCTAGCTGTGTTTGAGCCTGGTGTGTCTCCCCCTCATGCATTAATATGAGATGTAGTGGCAGTTGTTCTTACAGGACTTGGATCTAACATTCTTTCTTAACTATTTGTAACACTTTTGGCTGATTTAATCACTCTGAGCTTTTAGCTTTCTTGTCTGTGAAGTAACATGGCACGTGGCCTAATGATGGCCTTAAAAGGTGCTGGCTTTTATGATAGAGACTATTTCAATCTGTAGAGAGTAAGAACTCATTCCTGCTAGCAGGGGTAGCTTTTGGTCTTAGGGGTTAGTGGGTAGCCTGAAGGTTTTATTTTTAAATTGATTTAAGTGATATGTATATTTTGGTTTACTATATATTAAATATGACATGTGATCTTTTATATCCACAACCTTCAGGTTACTTTGTTAATGAAGACTGTAAGCATGGAAGATTTCTGTCAGAAGACCTTGCTCTCAGTTTGGGTAAATATTGCCTTTAAGAGTGAAAGAGTAAGATAAAAGAGAGCTTAATTACTTTCTCATTGTGGTTGGCTAGTCAGTTAGAGATGAAGAAAGCAAACCTCCCACGTAGTATTTTCTTTAGCAAAAGATGTTCAGAATATACTCAAACATCAGTTACCAATCTCTGTTGTTCCTGTTAATGTCCTCTTTTATTTTTTTTCTCTCTAGTGCTAGTGAAACTGCCCTGGGTCTGACCCTTGTCTCACTTCTATTTTCTATGCTACGGCAGCTTTGGAAAAGGCCTTCTCTGTTTAGGCCTGCCCGCACTGCTCCCCAGTGCCCCGCTTTACTGCCTCCTGTCTGTCTCCCCAGCTCTTTCTCACGGTGCAGTGGTACATCCTGCACCAGCCCTGAAGTTATTCTTTCAGGGTGTTACTTTTTCATACACTTATAATTTTTCCCCCAGTTTTCTTCCTCCCCTTCTCTAAATGCCTCACATATCCAGTTTCCTCCACTTTTATTTTCTCTCCTGGTTGCCTTCATCTTTTTAGTTGTCCGTTTTCTGACCTTTTTCTAGTAAGTTATTCCAATCTCCTAGCTGAATTTAGGATGTCTGCAATTCATGGTATCTGTCTTCCTCATTTGTTACATTTGTTTGTTGGTTATTGCCTATGGCATAAAATTTTTTAAAAATGTCTTTGATTTTTTAAGTTCATTATTTTACAGTGAAGATACTGAGGCCCAGAATGAAGAACAGGTATGCTCTTATCACCTTGTGGTGTTTTATTTATCATGGGTGTCCAGTAAATGTAGGTTGATGGAACAAGGGGTATGTGATGTATGAGAGAGAAAGAGAGAGAGAGAGAGAGAGAGAGAGAGAGAGAGAGAGGTGTGAGAGAACATGTGAGAAGAGCAAGAGGGTGTATGTGTGTGTTTCCAAGTCAGGGAATGATAGTTATGAATTTAGTTCTGCTTTCCAATTTACTCTTTTCTTTCCTTTGTGTTTCCTTTTCCTTGTACTTCCCCGCTTCCTGCCATTTTTACCTAGTATTTACTTCCTACCACTTACCTTTATGTTCAGAGCAGTGTGACCTTTGAGAGAGGTTAGCTGTATAATCTCATGGAAATCCTTCCCTCTGCATCCAACCAATTTGGCCCTGACCTACCTGCTCTCTGAGGCTCCTTGGTGAAACCCAGCCACCATTACTGCTGTCAAAGGGGAATTGTACCAGGATTTAAGTTTTGAGGTAGGGTTAAAGATGTTGGCCTATTTCTCACTGGAAAAGCAGCCTCCCAAGTGATCTGTGCAAAGTTTGGAGATTTATGAAAATGTTGTGAACCTATGGACTAAATTGCAAGGAAGGCTGAATCAAGAAAGAGACTGAAGGGCCGGGGATTTAGCTCAGTGGCATAAGCGCCTGCCTGGCATGCGTGAGGTCGTGAGTTCAATTCTCCCTACAAAAAAAAAAAAGAAAAGAAAAGAAAAAAAAGACTGAGTCAGTTAACAACATTTACTAAACACCCACAGTGGGAGGAATCTTATTAAAGAGATAAATCTAGAATGTATTGAGGATAAATGATGATTAAAACAATTTGATGAAGAAATAGAAGGAAACTGAAGATTCTCATAAAACATTGGTAGGACTTCACTATGTATGTGAGACCCTTAACAAATTCCACATGTGTCCATAGCTGTGGTTGACTTACTTCAGGAACTAACTGATATAGACACCCTCCACGAGAGTGAAGAGGGGGCAGAAGTTCTCATCGACGCTCTGGTAAGTTTCATGCCCTCCACCCAGGGTTTTGCGGGTATGGGTTGTCACCCCACCTTTGTGTCTAAGTAGCATCGGTAGAATTCTGTGGCAAGGCCAGACAGAATGAGGCAAATAAGAAATAGAAATACAAGCTGTGAGGTACTTTATTCTGTGGGACCGTGTTAGGTAAGAGGCTAAAGAAAGCCAGCATTTATTAAATATCTGCTGTAGGTAGAGCATTTCTCATTCTGTTCATTCTGTTTAATCCTCACCGTGTCCTCAGAGATGGATATTATTGCTGTTATTCCCATGTACGGTTCTGAAGCCAAGGCTTAGAGAGGTGGAACAACTTGCCTGTGGTCACAGAGCTGCAACCTGAACCTATGTCCTCTTCGACTTCACATCCCCCTTCCCACATTGTGTTGCTCTTGACCTTTTTATAAGAGCTTTTGTAGATACTTGTTTTCTCTTTGGGGCTTTATAATCCGAAGTGCCAATGAGGGAAGGTGTTACAATACTACTTATTTTATAGATAAGTCATGAGAAAGGAAATGAAGCATGTTAAAACCAGAGCAACCCTTATAGCTCCTCTAGGCCAGAGTTTATTCCCTTCCTGTGGAAGTTGCAGCTGTGTAACATCCACATTTCTTTCTGTGAACCTAGGCCAGGCCTCCCGCTCTTCTTTAGTCACTGCTGCAGGCAACAGCCAGTCCAAAGGGGTTGGTACATGAGCTGAACTTTACTGGCCAGGTCCCATCTAGTTTAATCACCTGATGCATTTGGAAGCCCAGAGGCAGTTGTGAAGCCTTCCATTGGGTCATTCACCTAGTCCTATGACAACTGACAAAAAAGCCTACATGTTCTGATCCTCACCACATTTCTCTTCTCATCACAGCAGACTCCTGCCACTGGGGAATCAGAGAGGGCTCCGGGCTGAAAAGATACCACAGCCATCCCTCGTCCTGCCTATGGAGCTCGATCCACTCACCTAGCTGTCTCCCTTCTCTGGCTCTGTGTGTCCCCTTCCTGCTTCTCTTTTGTTGATTTCTCCTGCCTTTTCTCAGTGACATAAGTATCAGTATGTACTTTTGGGTGTTTTGTTTATTTTGTTTTGTGTTTTCTCAGTATTGTAGATTGAACCCAAGACCTTCACACTGAGCTAATCCCCAGCCCTTTTTATGTTTTATTTGAGATAGGGTCTTGTTAAGTCACTAAGCACAGTTTGGACAGTTTATCAGCAATCACTGTAGCCACTTGGGTTGGAAGCATCTGGATGCTTGTTAGGCAGTGTCTTGGCCCCTCCCATGACCTACTACATCAGATTGGCTGGGTCAGGGCCCCCAAATGATTCTGAGACCCCCCTCCGCTCCGCAGCCCACCCTCTCTTTTCTCTTTTTCTTAAGGTCCTCAGCACCAAAAACTCCTTCTGTGCCATGCTTAGTGCTGACACTTGGTGTGAATGAAGGGATGTGAACCTATTTCACCGAGAGCAAGGCTAGAGTCCAGCAGGGCTGTGTTCAATTATGATGGAAATTTCTATGACCATTTTTCTTTCAAGCCCCTTCCTTGAGTGAACTGCCACTTTTGTAAGATTCAGGACCTTTATGTTTCTTTGGAAGCACTGTACAGAAAAGGATGCTACTGGGGTGTCCTTTTGTTTTGAGGAGCATCTGAAGGCAGCCTTGCACCGTATCCCCACGGTGTCATTTCTGCAGTCTTACCTTCCAGAGGTTAATTACGGTGGCCCTGAATGAGCCTTCCTGCTTGTCCCTGGGCTGGTTTTAATTACCATCCTTTAGCCTGTGTGAATGGCAGATGCAAGAGAGGAACAGCTAACCTGGCTGCTGTTTGTAAAACCTGCCCAGGAGCAACAGTTCACACAAAGCCCCTTTTGTGTCGTCCATGTTGCCAAGTCCACCGACAGAGGCTGGATCTTGCAGATTTTATTGTTTGTTTGGAAAGAAACAGTTCATCTTCAGTCTTGGGAGCCATTAGGTAGCTGCTGTACAGGGCTTTCTGTTTGTTTCTTTTTTATGATTTTATTATTTTTAAGATTTTGACTCGTAGCTTTATCCTGGTGGGGCTGGTATGAATCACATACATTGTACATTCCAGACTCCTAATATATTATTGGCGTCTCTGCAATGAGTTGAAACTATCAGTAAATATCAGGGAGCAGAACAAGAAAGTGGTCTTCCATTTCTCTACCCTTGTGCCACATTGAGGAAGAAGTTTGATAAGTATTCTCATATTACAAGGGTTCAGTTGCCTTTGTAGTTTTAATTTGGGGCCAATATCAGAGGCTTAGAATTGCTTGAGCAGAGGCTAGAGGGCACATGGCAGAATTTATTGTGGTGTGCAGTTTGAGGTTATTGCCTTAGTCTTTTTCCCAGTTGAAAGTCCCGAGCAATAGAATAGCACATTTGTGAGGAAAGAGTGCTGTCCTAGCATTCTTGAGGATCTTTGAGGTTTTAAATTTTGGTTCACATTCACTGCTGTTCTTTATACAAAGGGCAAATATTTGTGCTTTGTAACAAATCAATCTGGAGCCTGGAAAATGAACTCAGATTTTCTAGAGAGTAATGTGAGGGCGTATTGCTTTAATGGCATTTCTCTGCTTGTCTCTCCAAAGACAATTTGGAACTCCTTGAGAGTCTCAGTAGACTGCAGTCATTTTTGTACTTATTAGTCCCCAAACATATCATAAGATTGGTAGTCCCATGCCTTTGAGCTCCTGCCTACAGCTTGGCATGCCCTGCTTCTCTGGGGCCACTTGGGCTACTTCTCATTGCTGAAAGCTACCTTAAACCCTAGCTCTTCTGACTTTTTTCCAAACTTACCACAGAATTTGTGTTCAGCAGAATTTATGTTCCTTATTACATTGTACATCCTGGAGCTATCACATTGGACTGTAGACCTTTACTTGTAAGTTTGTGTTTCCTAAGTTGTGATCCCCCTCCACAGGATTGTCTTGAGTGGTGCCTCTGTCACAATCCAACCCTGTTTTCATGAGAAAGTTACACTATACTCTTTTCTTGTCTATAAAATGGAGATACCAGTAGTATCAAAGTGAGGATAAATGAGATATATAATAATAAGTCTTACATCAGTCTAGCACAAATAAACACCCAATAAATATTGGCCATCATTGCTCTACAGGTATCATGCCTGGCAGATAGATATTAAGTACTTAGTAAATGTCAAGTTGATATGATAAATATCATCTGCTGCACAGTGAGATATTTGTGAATATTTATTGAACTTAAATACTTTTTCAGCTCAAAAAGTGTTTCAGAAAACCTTTTGTATCAATATTCAAAAAAAATTTGGATGACATGGACCTAAATAAGACATGCCAAGATATGAGATTCAGTTTTTTCTTAAAAGGGGAAGAAATAAGTAGTGATATGATACTATAAGACAGAATATTGCGAACAGCTGTAGGGTGAAGGCCTCCGTGGAATGAAAGTGAATTCTGATGGGGAATAATCAGGAAGGACTACAGAGTTATGGGTATTGACTGTGGCCTCTGGGAGGTGTCACACCCAGAACAGGTGGGAATATGCTGGGCTGTGAAGTTGGCAAGGTGTCAGCATTGCTGTAAGGAGTTTCACAGAGATGGGTTTGCTGGTGAAAGCAACAGCACTACTCATTCTTGCCTTCAGTTAACCCTACCTAAGTGCTCAACTTCGAACCCCAGATTGATTGGCATTATATTTGTGCTACTTGGGCAAGGCTGAACTAGGCAGACTTCATGTTGCTGTAAGGGTGCTTACTGTGTAAACTTCTGGATCCTGCGCCTTCCTCTTTCCATTAATTTCTCACCTTAAACTGTATTTGTTCCTAAGCAAAATTCTCTTGTTTGTTTATTCTTTAAATGTTTACTGAATGCTTGACATGTTCCTGATTCTAGGAATGTAGATACCTATATGGCTGACAGAGTTCTCTGCTTCTGTGGAGCTTCTATCTGAATGAAAGAAAAAACAGTAAATAAAGAAACAAGAAAACTACTAGATGGTGATTCTCTGTCACATGGAAAATTCAAATGGAGTAATGTGATGCTGAGTGCCAAGAAGTTGGGTTAGATGTCATTGTCAGGAAAGGCCTGAGAGATGAGAAGAAACGAGTCATTCAGAGCAAGGTGGGACAAGGGCAAAGACTAAAACAAGAATGCATTTGACCTATGAAGGAAAGAGAAGGCCATCTCAGTAGATTGTAGCCAGGTGAGGGGAGAACAAAGTCAGGATCAGACACTCTAGGTCTCAGTGGGCTGCGGTGGGATTGTAAGTGTGGACAGGTGTAAGCAAGGAAATGGTTATGCAGCCAGAGCAAACATTTTAAAAAGACCACTCTGGCAGCTGCCATGGATAATGAGTTGGTGGTGCAAGAGCAGAAGTTAAAATATTATTAGGTAGCTGATAGTGCACTTGAGTTTTACATGATGACCGTATTACCACATGGATCCTCAAAACTTGTTTGATGAAGAATCAATGTGTGTGCAGTTTTATTTTTTACTTTTTTTAAATATAAAAATTTTGAAATGCCTAAAAGTTAGAAAAACTCCCATCTAAGTCTAAAGGAAGCATATTGTTAGGTTGTACCAGATAGAAAAAGAATCCTTAAAGCCCTCTCATCTGTCTGTATTTCCTCCTTTTCTCTTATGTGTGTCCTCTTTGGTCAAGTGCCAAAAGATGTCTGGTCATGCCCTTGTACTTTGTTTCAGTAAGACCTGCTGGAATATTGTTTGAGAGACCTGCTAACAAGCAGAAATAACTAGAGACTTATCAGGAAACGTCAGGCCTAAGACAGTCCTGATTTCCAAGGCTAGTGTTGCTCTGGCGATGCTTTAATCCCCGAGCAGGATTTGTTTTTAGTTTCAGACTTCGTCGCAGGTCCAGAAAATTGAAGGTAGACCCAGGGGGTTAGAGGGAATAGGATAGAATGCTAATTTGTACTTCTTACTAGGCGATATCCAGAGCTATGCATAATATAAATACTTTTCCAAGGGTTTTCTGAGCTAAATGTGTTTTGACTGCTTTTGGCCATCCTGCAATCAGATAAAATTGCATTTAACCCAGCTAAACATAAAGTTTCACACTTTGCAAGCTTAAAAAGGCTGCCTGTTAGAAGTTAGATTTCTGTAACAAGAAAAAAGATTTTCCTCCAACTAGACACCCATTATCCATAACCATTCAGCTCTAGGATTTAAGCAAGTTGCTCACTGTCACTGTCACTATCCAGACAGCAGAGATGGGAGGCATAACTAAGAATCAAGAAAAAGAGGAGAAAAAATAATGCAGATAAAACAGCAATAAGGAAGCGAAACTGGTGAAGCAGTTTGCAGAACTGATGAGTAATGTTACACATGGCAGAGTTGTAGTATCTGCTGTTTTAGGATTCAGGGGATTATAAGTCAATCAGGGTGATTTAGGGAAAAACAAACTGTGACATGGTTCACAGTTTTCCCCCAGATGTTTTTCTGTTTTCTCGCACCGAAATTGTCCAGTTAAGGAAAGCATTGTAGTGGGTTTCTTGGGTAAAATTGCTGGCTGTGAGATTTGAGAGGAAGATTTTATGTATGTCTCTTGACAGAAGAAGGGAGAAATCTGTTTCTTGTATTTTACAAGCATTCTAAGTTTGGGCATCAGAATCCTCTTCAGTGGGATCCCCCCTTTGCTCTTCCTCTAAGGCACAAGAAAGAGCCTAGAAAGTATGACTTGCTTATGATCCAGGTGTTGTGAGTTGGTCAATAATTTTAGGTTTCCTCTTGTCCAGATGTTTCCCTTGAATCTCATCCAGAAAGAACAGAGACCCCATTTCAAGATCTAGCTCTTTTGTCATTGTTTCCATCCATAGGCTGTTTGAATCAGACCTGTAGAGTGCCCATCTTACACACAAGTGCTCAGAAAGTGTTGGTTGAATGAGATCATTTCCTTCTCTCCTTTTTGCTTTCTGTCTTCTCAACAAAGTAAGTAAAGGCTATAATGGGAAAAAACAGACTTTTCAGTGTTGGTCACTTCTGCCACAAGCTTTGTGAGTTTGGCCAGACTAATTAACCCCTCTGAGCCTTCATTTTGTTTGCTGTAAAAACCATAAAGATTACATGAGGATAAATGGAGCAATATTTATGAGCTAATTGTAATGCATAAAATGTCCCATCAGTTTATTGCAATTTAGGAAAGTTTTCTTTGTATCTTCTATGGATAGCATCATACTAGACTTTGAAGGGTGTACAAATATGAGTGAGGTGAGGTGTCTGCCTTCAGTGAACATGGCCTTTGCTTAGCCAGTGGGGATAATCTGGTATCAGAAGGGGTAAAAGACTCTGTTCTTGAATTTTGGAGCTGCTGCCTTTACCAAACCCAGGGCAAAATATGTCGTCTTCATTAATCTTTGCAGTTTATCCCCACCTCCTAATGGAGGAAGATATACCACAAGTATGCAATGGACTGTATCTTCTTGGCTGCCTACTTAGAAGTCTACAGTGGATAATCACTACTCGCTGATAGAAAATTAGAGATTTCCTAACTTGTCTGCCCTGTTGTGCCTCAGGGTTGCCCAAGGGCAGTCTCCCCAGAGCATAAATTGTCCATAGAAGGTAGCTCAAAATAGGAAAAACATTATTTCACCTAAGAAGAAGGAAGGCTGGCTTGTGCTTTCACTGCCCTTGCTCAGTACCTGTGTGGTCTTGGCAAAGTCACCAGCCTCTTCCTGCATGACATAGCTACTGCAAGTTTCCTATTTATCTAACATGTGTGAATCAAATAAGAAAGCACAATAGCTTTTTAATGCATTATACAGTCCAAATATAAAGCATTTTGTTATGTTAATATTACTCTTTTTAAGAGGGAAACAGAAATTCTGAAGTAGTAGTTTCATAAAAGCTTAGCGTAAAAAATGAGAACTTGTTGAGTTTAGCACTAAACTCTGAGGTCACAGTAACGGTAGCTGGTAAACCTGAACACTTCTGACTGTGGCGTAGAATAAGAGTTTGGGTCAAGTGAACTGTTGACCTAACCTCCACTGGTGTTCTTGTAAGTAAGAGGATCTGCTGAGGAGAAGGAAGCACACTGGGCCTGCTCATCTCAGGGTCACCACAAGGCTCACAACAATGGAATGGCAGAGTGCAGTGTAAACCGCAGGTTGCTGATTATGTTTGTACTTTGTTCATTGAAATCATGATGATGTGACTATGGGACTGGGACGTTTGGGAGACCCGTCTGTGACCCAAATCCCTCTCTCCCTTTGCTTCCCTTTCTGCAGGTGGACGGGCAGGTAGTAGCGCTGCTGGTGCAGAATCTGGAGCGCTTGGATGAGTCTGTGAGAGAGGAGGCGGATGGTGTCCACAACACTCTGGGTGAGAAGAGGCGCCTAGTGCTGCCTCCCCTTCCTCCTTAATAATTGAGTCAACATGGGAGTGTTTTCTTTTTTTCTGCTTCCAAACTGCCTTTTCAGAAATGAAGACCTGTGTGTACATTTCAATAACTGCAGCTTTGATTTGGCTTGAAGGTAATAAAGGGAGAAATCTGCTAAGTAGGTAACCTTCCAAGACAAAAACCACTGGCTCCTTTTAGCAGACCTTTGCCTTCAAAATTTAGGATAAAATCTATGCAGGAGCCAGCCCCCTCCTTCTTTGGAAAGTATATATTTAAAGACTTTAAATCATTTGTGTTGGTGTTTCTTAGCAGTTTCCTTCAGTGGAACTACCCACTTTGAATAACTAGGTACCTTTAGAGGAAAGACACTTTTTTTTTTTAAAAGATAGTGTTTCTTCCCCCTTCTTTTTGTATAGTTTGCTGTGTAAATTTTGAGTTGAAATATTGCTACTAACTTGGCTGCTCCTGAGTCCTATGATTTTTAAGTGGATTCCTTTACAGTATTTCTCCTCTTTCTTCTCCTTGAATTTCCCTAGTTTTCCCTTTTGCAAAGTCAAAAAACCAATAGTCTGTTTAAAATGGTGCTTTTGAGTCACCTGCTTTATCACTAGTCACTGTCTTATAAAACCAGAGGTGACGTGTAAACTGAGCTCAAGAACTCAACAAGGCCCAGCAGAAGCAGAAATTTTGATGAGATTAGATTTTCTCCCTGCTCCTTTGTGTTTACCACAGATTTCTCTTATAGTTCTAGACTTTCTTCAGGGAGGATTATCACAAAGAAGAGAGAAGTGGGGAACTTCAGGAGAGAGGAGAAAACACAACAGGTCATTTTTGAGTTGGCTCTAGTCTAGAGCCAGAAGTTGGCATTGCCATCTGTTAGCCTAATGCTGAGTTCTGCAGAAGCAAAAGCCTGTCAAAAGTCTTAACTGACTATTAATTAAAAAAAAAAAAAAGATTCTAGTATAATGAAGAAAGCACCAGACTGGCAGTCTGAAGAGGTCTGTCTGTTTTCAGCTTGGACATCTACCAGCAGCTCAGGAAATTAATCCTTGCTTTCCTTATTAAGTGCCTGGTGTTTGTCAGGCACTGTGCTAAGCACCAGGGGAAATTATGATGAATCAGGCATGGCTTTGCTTTTAAAGGACAGCCTGATGAGAAAGTCTAACACAAAAGGGAAACATAATACTGAGTAACAAATGGTGTAATAGGAACTGGTGAAAAAAAGTGTGAAATTGACAAGGAGGGGTCTCCAAATTGTCAGATAGGAGCAGGTACCAACTAGGATTGAATAAGAAAATAGGTACATTTTGACAGGTGGAGGAGTGGAGAAGGGCCCATGGGCAGGAGGTTGTCATTTGCAAATTCAGGCATGGGCATGGACTTTGGGAAAGATTAGACATGTATGTGACAGCAGGAGATGGGAAGATATGAGGAGTAAGTTTGTTCAGATCTTGGAAGACCTTGTAAACTGTGGCAAGAAGGTGAGAAAATCTGGAACAAAAAGGGAACATAATACTAGAGTTGGTGAAATTATCGGTGGGCAACAGGAAGACATCTAAAATTTAAGCAGAAGAATAAGGTAAAGGCATAAGAGAGTAAAATAAATGTGCTGATTTTTTTAAAGAAAATATGAGAAAGTAATCGAAAATATTGTAAAGATCCTTATCTCTCAGGGGTCTCATCGCTATTCTGCTCCCATGGTTTTGTTTCTATGCACCCAGTGGCTGCCCAGCTTTCACTTGCCCTTTGAGACCAACCTGGGCAAACAAGTGAGGGAGAAGATGGAAGGTGTATGGATTTCTTCAACAGTTTGTCTCTCAAAATTCCTGCCCAGTATATTCTGAGCATTGTGACAGGAACATATTCTAAAGAAGCAGACGGGGCTTTGAAAGAAAGGAAAGCATTTGGTATAATAAGGACTGTAGATGGTGTGTTTTTTAAAGTCTTCCTTTTGGTATCACAGTCATCCAATAGCTTTTATTTTTCTTTGTTCCTTCTGATTTTCAATTTTTCTATTAAACAACACATTGGCTGAGCAGGACCAATTATTTGCTTCCTACTTCTAGCAGCTCCCTCTGGCAGCGTGACCTTTCCCCTCTTTGCACATCATTTTGTTCAATTAAGAAGGCCGTGCTTGCCTCCCTGGCAATGTCTTTGTTTTCTCACGTTGTAGAGAATAGAACTAAAAATGAATGGATCAAGAAAGGATTCCTCACCCTCTAATTTTTTCCTAGGTTTCTGCCCAGCCGCCTCTCTTTAGTTAACAGGTCTTTTGGACTCCAGTACACAAGGGCCTAAACAGGCCTCCTGGGCAGATGTCCACCCTTCTGTGTTCTGGTCCCTGTTATCATAGAAGACCCATCATTTATCCCTTTTGTGAATTTCATCATCTTCAGTTTTGACTTTTACTTGTAATAGAACAAACAACAAAAGCCACAGCAACTCCCTGGGTTAATCTAAAAATGACAACACAGCATCTGGCTGGGAGGAATACAGGGAAGTGGGAAGAGGAATAAAATGCCTATCATGGGAAGCAAGTTTATTACAGATAGAAACAAAGTTGCTGTCCCCAGCCGCTGTGTCTGTCTCCCTTCAGCTATTGTGGAAAACATGGCTGAGTTCCGGCCGGAGATGTGCACGGAGGCTGCCCAGCAGGGACTCCTGCAGTGGCTGCTGAAGAGGCTGAAGGTAAGTGTGGCTTTGGGGAGCTGCTGCTCAAACCTCTCAACTTTGGGCATGGCTGCTGCCAGGTGTTTGTGTACATCTTTCCCCCTGCTCTAGTTTGGATAGCTTCTGATACCACTTGCCCCTTTCCTTGCTTATCTTTTTTTTCCCCGCCCTCTTAAAAAGATCTCTCCAGTCTGCTTTTCAAAGGTAGCCACTATTACCAGTATTATATCTGTTTTTTCCAGAAATTACCTGCATATGTATCTCCTAGTTAGATTACATACTTCCTCTGTAGGAGAGTATTACATGTGTTTCACAAACAGAACTATATACTTTTTCTTACTACAGATTTTTTTCTGTGAACTAATGGTTACCTAGTATTCCATCATACATATGTACCTAAATCAATGTAACTATTCTCCTGTTTATAAATTTTTGCGTGTTATAAACAATGCTGCAGAAAATATCTTCATATGTACGCTTTTTTTCCCTGCACACTTGTCTTAGTTTATCTGTATTATAAAGTCCTAGAAGAATCGATAGGCCAAAGGGTGTACACCTTAATATTTTTTGTAGGTATTGCAAAATTGCTCCCTATTGATTTGAGGATGTCTGTTTCCTACTTGCCTAATACTGAACATTATCAAACTTCAAGTTTTGTTAATCTGGTAAGTGAAATTTGGTATTATTTTAATTTTGAATTTTAAAATCAAGTATTGATTTCTAGTTGTTTATCAGCATTTTATATTCTTTTAACTTCATATTTATATCCGTTGTCCATATTTCTCTTCATTTTCTTTCTTTTTTTTTTTTTGAGGCAAGGTCTCGCTGTGTAATCCGGGCTGGTCTTCAGCTCACTGTGTGGTCCAGGCTAGCCTCAAACTTCTCAAACTTGTAGCAGTCCTCCTGTCTTAGCCTGCCAAGTGCTGGGACTACAGACATGCACTACTATGCCCAGCCTTGTTCATTCTCTTTCTAACCATAGCTTGGCCATCTTTTTAACAGTTAGTGCTGCCTCATAAAGTAGTTGAGGAGAAGGAGGGCAAAACTATTTTTTAGAACAATTTTGACCCAAGATGTGATGGGATGCAGTTTGGAACTGCTCATGTGCTATACAGTGGTCATCAGGCAGACAAGAATGTCAACTTTTTGGTAAGGAGGAAGCCCTCAGTAGTAGTGAGAATGATTCTCAAAATGATCATGGCCTTGCCATTCTTCAGAATATGATAGAAACCCAAAAAGTCTGAGGCTTATCAAGTTAGATTCATCTTCCACTGCCTTTTCAATGCTAGGAGAAAAGGTTCTGCTCAAGATTGCATATGCCCTATAATTCCCTACCTCTCTGACAGTCTGGATCTTCCTAGTTCTTATTTAAACATTGGCTTGCATTAACTCAGTTATGTAGACTAATGTATCATATGGAGGATTTTCAGCAGGCCCAGCTATTGCTGTCAGTGAGTATGGGAACATTTGCCTGGCAAAGTGCCGTGCACTGAATCCCCTTTGAACTTACCCTCCTTAGAGACCCACATTCAGCAGGTGGTTGACCGACATCTTTGCATCTTTTCACTTCTGCATGTAGATATCCTTTGGTTTGAGAACTGCATTTGTATCATTTCCTTCATATTTCCCTGACCGCAATTTCTTTTTATAATACTCAAATTTATTTTTGTTTTCCAAAGCTTGAAATATTTTGGGAGTCAGGGATGGAGGAGAAGAAACTAGAATCCAGTTAAGGGTTGGGATAGATAGCAGGAACCTGAATTGTTGATGGAATGATGACGAGTTGAGGCTCCAATTTTAAAACATACAAAATGATACAAATTTTTTTGTGTGTTTATGATGTCAGGACAAGTTTTTCTCAGTTATGTGAGACTTAGGGTCAATTCAGGCATCCTTCATTAAACTATAAGGTCAGGCCTCTTCTGCCTTTTGAAAGATATTGAAACTTGGCAGAGTTTTTTGGGAGGGAAACAGTGGGAAGTTGAGACCCTCAGGTATTTAGTTTGGATTCTATTACCCTCATGTAATAATAGAGCCTCATTTGATATTTTAGCAAGGGTTGACCTGTGCCTCACAGCCACATTGTTTATGTAATCCTCAGGGCATAAATAGTCATGTTGCTATTTCTGAAACAGTTTTTCAAAGTTTCAGGGCATTTAAAATATCATAGGATTATGTTGTGTTTGAAAACCCCTGAGTTGCTCAGAACCTTGATTAAAGGAAATTCTGTTGAAGGGTGGAGCCATCAAGAAGGTATGTCTTTAAAAGTGATGTCTTGCTCTTGCAATCAAGGGAAGTACATCATAGTGAGTCAGAGTGAGTACTAGAACAGATCGTGATTTCCCTTTGCAGCTGCGTGACCACAGGCAATGCTCCTTTCACGTTTTGTTTCTGTTTTCTCTTTTGAAAAATGAGAATCATATTTCCCACCCTTCCAGTCTCACAGGGTTAATGTGATAATGTTTTTAAATTGTGACGATCTTTACACCTTTCATCTGGGGGTTTGTATTAAGTGTATCATTAAATACTGCAGAGTCCCAGACTATGCCCTGACCTACTGTCTCAGTCTCTGCTACTGTTTATTATATTATATTATATTATATTATATTATATTATATTATATTATTTCTTTTGGTTTTTTGAGATAGAGTCTTACTGTTTAGTTCAGGCTGGTCTTGAATTTGCAGTGATCCTCTTGCCTCAGCCTCCATCCAGCAGTCATTGGTGTAGTTTAGAAAAGTTTACTATGTGATTCTAATGGACCACCCTTACTAAGAGCCACTGGTCTCTAGAAATGTGAACCCTCTTGTCATTCCCCATTCTTACCATGCAGACTTTTGTAAGACCCTGTTTTCCATTACCAACCCTATTCAAGAAGCTAATACCTTTACCTGGGTCACTACTTTTAAGGCCATGTAACCTGGCCCATTCCAATTTTTACTTCTCGGTTTTGAAACAACATAGCCATTGTTGCTTATTACCTATTCCCTGCTCTACGAAGATCCAAATGTTTTGACCTCTCAGGTTTCGCTTCATGCCTCTGCCTCCAGTAGGCGTAATTCCTTTCTTCATTCTGTTTCTAAATTATACACAACCTTCTTCAGACAGCTTAACTCTCTACTCTATATATCCATCATCATTTTTAGAACTGAGGAAATGTAGTTCTATTGTGAATTAAAAATTAGAAGTCCAGACCTGTTCGATATTAAGTGTTTTGCCCAAACCTAAAGACTAGAAATACGGTTGTGATTACAATTCATGCTTCCACATTTTCTTCACCTACCCTTTCCATAGCACTGTTTTGATCCTGTCTATACTGCCTTTTTCTGACAGTAATATTCATATTTTATTACTGATAATGGTTTTCTTGTGTGTGGATCTTGGTTCCAGCGTGTACCTATAACTGTATGACACTCTCTTGGAGCATCTGTGAAGTTGAGATAATTTTAGATAATTTTATCACTTTAGATTTTCATGTTCTGTTTGCTCATTTTCTTTTGCTAAATAATCAATTTCATGAGAAGGTCTAGATGGCTATATAATATTTGCATCTCCTTCAGTTGTTCTCAAAAAAGTAGTTCCCAGCCAGGAGCCTCAAGACCACCTGTCACCCTGTTAGAAATGCAAATTATCTCTACCTCCTCTTCAAAACTGGGGTAGAGCTCAGCAATTTGTGTTTTAATAAGCCATGGTGATTCTGACATGAGTTAAAATGTAAGAACTAAGGTTCTAGAGTGCTTAGGTTTAGATTGCTGGGTAAAATCTTGCTATTTGGCTGATCATACCCTACTCAGTAATCCTTGAGTAATTGTTAAGTGAATGGCATGTTGGTGACAGATGTTTTAGTCTTGAATTTCTTCACTCTGTACTAGTAGCTTAGCAGTACACAGAGATATTCATGGGTTTTTTTCATCTGCCAGATGAAACCTTACTAATTTGTTGTAATCAGGATAAAACCCACTGCAGACGATGGCACTAAATGGATTAGAATGTAAACAGAAAACTAACTGGTGAAAGACACTGCTTCACATATCATTTTAAAAGGGGAAATACAAACTATACTACTGAAAGTAACATCAACGCCAGAAGTTTTATTTTTCTTCTCTAAAGAAGATTCCCATTCATTTTCCAGTTACATCAATGTTTCAGAAACAGTTGCAGCATTCAGCACATGAGTTAATGAATTGAGAATTGGCTAAGTTTTACTATATGTACAACTGACTGATTGCAAAAGTGCTTAGCACCTAATGACCAGAAGCTGAAATTTTGCAGGACCAAATCTGCTCTGCCAGTTGCACAAGGCCATAGGTATATTTCATCCTGCTCCATGTGTTCCAGGTACCAGAGGCAAGCTGCAGATATAACCTACAGCTTTCTGGCTGAGGGTGGTAGCATAATTGCTTTGTGCTTTCCAAATAATCAGCAGCTCCTAAAAAGGTGAAGTTTAATTTTATTCAAGGGTAGTACATGCTGAGTACAAACCTATGCTTGACTCTGTAATTACTGCGACAGCTGAAAGATTTAGGATCACCAGGCTTTTGGATAGAAGAGAGCACTATAAACTCCAAGCCCCACTAGTTAACTTCCTGAAGCCAAGAAAGAGGCTATATTTACTAAGAGAATTCTCGTTTCATCTGATTTTGATAAAGTGTCCTTGTAATTTGGCAGTTTCGTATTTTGTAATCTCTGGCTAAGATTTAAACAAAAATGAAATTTCCATGGTAAGTTTTGTCCTTGGCTAGTCATGAAAGATTAGTTTCCTTTCTTTCTACCTGGCCTAGTTTCTTTTATTTCTTTTCTACCAGATTAAAATACTTGGTTTTCATTGTCATCTTCACTATAAGTTTTCCCCATCTTATAACAAGTTTCATGTATTAACTGTCTACTACATACAAAATTTTTTTCTAGCTTATATATATCTGATTCCTACAACCTGCCTACCATGCCAGGAGTGTGTAGTTATCCCCAGTGCTGCTGCGCCAGCACCTGAACAAGCAGTCATTCCCCCTGTGCCCAGAGCCTGAAAAAAGAATCCTGGAGAAGGGGAACACCTCTTCCAGACCCTGTTGAGTAGGTACAGAGGTCAGGCCTGGGTTTCTCCAAAGCTGTCTCCTCTTGCCAAGCTACTTCCCAGTGATTGGGTTCTGAGTCTTCACAGAGCTCAGTATTGGGAGTTGTAGGGTCTGATTATTTTGGTTTCCTGATCAGATTTCTCCTGCGTGCCAGTTTTTCAATCAAAGGGCTTAACTTTTAAGAAAAAAATGGCAAAATTCTGATTTTGATTTTTAAAATTTTACTTTGGGTAAATAGTTTCCAATGTATCCAAAGTCTGAAGAATTCCTGGAGAACAAGGAATCCTCAGGAGAGGTGAATCGCATGTTGCATACCTGTAATGTACATACCAGTTCATTTAATGCAACCACTTCATGATGAAGATACTGTAAGTCAGAGAAATTAGGATAGAGACACAGAATGTTTGGCTAGGACCACGCCACTAAGATTCTAACTGGGATATTTCTGATTCTAGTCATTAGAAAAACTTGTAGTATGTACTTTATGTAAGTTCACATTCTGGTGTTTTGTTTTGTTTTGTTTTGTTTTTTGACCAGGGATCAAACTCATGACCTTGCACTTGCCAGGCCGGCATTTATACCACTGAACTAAATCCCAGCCCCTAAATTCACATTCTTACTTAGCTGTCTTACTTAACTCTTTGAAGAAGTGTTATTTTTAATTTCCATTTTACAAATGGGGAAACAGACCAAAAAATGTTACTTGTGTAGTGGAATCTAGTTATTAGTGCATGGTACTCTTATTAAATCTCAGTAATTTTTTTCTACAGCATCCCCATGTCAAAAGTACCTAGTCGTCATATTAAGTAGTTAGGTCCAAATAATTTAGCATGTATATATATCCTAACAATTGTGTAGCTCTTTGAAAAAAAAAACACATAAATGAAAAGAAAACATATTTTTATTTCATTCTTGAATGTGTGTGCCTTTTGGGTGCTATTCAACTTCCCAAACATTGGCATCAGACAGAACATCACCATCCTCACTCCTAATCCACATCGATTTTCACACATTTTGAAGAGAATCACAGCCACTCCCCAACTTAGCTCCACAAAAGTATGGGGTCATCAAAAGAAATGTACTTTGAGTACTTAGTACAGTGCTCAGTAGATGTCAAGTGTCATGTTTTCCTTGAAAATTCAAAAATCTCCTATGGTGTATTTATCATGGCACCCTGGCTACCTCAGTACAGACTTTGGGAGCTGTAGACTTTGTGTACATGTTCGTGAGTCAAACCTCTGTGTGTCCCAGATCTATGTCCTTTTTAATATGTATTCTTTTAAACTGGACTCTACCACTAAATACATTTTATTCAAATTCAGTGTAATACTTGCAGATGTTGTAGACAAGGTTCAGGTCTAAGTCACCTCTGTTTGTTGTCATGCTTTGTTCTGTGTCTTGGACATAGCAGGTATTCAGTAAGTACTGAGAGGAAAAGAAAATTTACCCCCTGACTTGGAGATGGTTTATAAAGTCAGATAAAGGACAAGAAAGGAACCACCGAAAAGCTATTGTTGTAGAGTTCTAATTTTTTCAGGCTTCTTTCAATTAAATTTGTCTTGTTTTAAAGGAGAAATTTGGCCCTTGAAGAGCTGCATCTAAGTTGGTGTTGATAAAATAACTTAAAATATAATAGCAATCCTAGAGACTTAAGTAATTTGAGTAAGTAATTTTATCAGCCAGTGCTTGATTCTAATAGAGATGCTTACCTTTCGGCATTTCATCTTTGTGTTTCGATTTTTTTAAATCGAAATCTTTAAAATCTTATGTTTTCCTTAAACATACCACAGATTGCATTTAAGCCCCAGCTGTTGTACAGATTTCTTGGAAAGAGGCCTCAAGCTCGCCCAGGGAGCATACTGTGCAGTCAGCACGTGTAAGACCTTGCACTCACATACCTTTTAAGCTAAGATGGGTCAGACCTGGTCGACCTCCTGAAGCCCACACACTTAGGTTTGATCAGGAAGCCATGCATAGCAAACTGCAGGGGCATTGAATGTTGCTTATTGGGCTCTGCTCTTTCTTCTTAAGTACAAAATCAGTGTCCAAACAGAGCTGTGAATGGCACAAAGGTGATGGAAGTGTTACTCCAAGATAAACACTTCCCCTGTCCTTTGCAAGTAAGGAAATTATTTGTCATTTGAAAACCCTAGGCAAGTAGCTGAGGCTGCTGCAGATTAACAGTTGTTGTCTATATGCCTGCCTCTTAAGGGTCATGGGTGCTGTGCACATCGAGAGGCTCACAAAGGGCATTTTTTCTGGTGAGATATTTAAGTCTCACCACTGCTGAAGCAACAGTGTGGACAGCCATGAAAGATAGTCTGTGCAGTAGATGTGTCCCCTCTGAGTCTCCAAGTAGAACATGCAGCAGGGTAAGAATTGTGGGTAGTAATTTGGGTGTTAAAATATTAACACATTTTTACATATTTAATGTGGTTTCCTTTTTAAATAGTAGGCAGATTATGGCATACAAGCAGATAGGTTTATGACTTCAAATTAAATTTTAACTATAAAAAAACCCGAAAGGAACTTCTTTGTTATAAATACATTGAGCTTATGTGAACAAGAAATTGCATTCTTTTCTATTTCTCTGATTTGTATCAGCTAATGTACATACTTATTTTGTGGTTTTAACTTGTGAAGGAAGCATCATGAGTTGCAGTCTTAAGAGTTCAAAATTTTCTGTTGTTTATCTTAGACACGTATAATCCCTGGACTCAAAATGAGGAGTCAGGGAATACTTCCCAGAGGAGGTGTTCCTCATATTTGGGTATTAGGAATGGAGACCTGTTGTGTCCATCTGTCTTTACTGTGTTGTACTTGGAACTGGTCCTTTGAAAGCAGGGGCAGCTGTTTGTTTATTTATTTATTTATTTATTTATTTATTTCCTTTTACTTCCCTTTTCCCTGACTTCCGCTTCTCTCTGACTTGTGAAAAATTTGTCCTGGCCAAAGAAGCAAGACCCTTTAATGGTTTTCTCATTTCTCCTATTTCTCCACAGGCAAAGATGCCTTTTGATGCCAACAAACTGTATTGCAGTGAAGTGCTGGCCATCCTGCTCCAGGACAATGACGGTGAGGCCCCTTCTCAGTATTGATATTCTGTTAGGATAGGAGCCAGGCTTGTTTCAGATCATGACAGCGAGCTCTCTTGCCTTTGGCATCCCCTTGCTTCCCCTCTTGCTCTCTGTGCAGCTTTTGTACTCTGTCAAGCTGTATTGATTTTGTTTGCTGATGTATCAGTGTTAGACGGCTGTAAAATCTGACAGTTAGCTTCATTTTTTTTTTCTCCCTCTATTTTTTTCCCCTTTTAGAAAACAGGGAATTGCTCGGGGAGCTGGATGGAATCGATGTGCTTCTTCAGCAGTTATCCGTGAGTAATTCTTATGCTTCTTGTCTGCCATGAAGATACATGGCCTGCTTTAAATGGGAGGTGGAGCTGGAAATTGTGGGAAGGGACAAGTCATGTGATACAAACCACATGGAACATATGGGCAGCTTGGGGGTTACACTGGAAGCACCTGGTTTGCCTCCTTTTGTTAGTCATTGGCTCTTTCTGACCACATACCACTGTGAACCTGGTCTAACCTTTCCTCATCTTCTCATATGTGATTGCCAGTCTAAAGAGATATCCTACCCGCTTAAATGTGTGCTCTTGGGCCAAGAATACTGGACTACTTTCATTTGACCCCCTCCCAAGATTACTTACCTTTCCTTTTGGTCTGCCCCTAAAGTGCAGTCTGTTCATTTAGGATCCAGAGACAAATTCTCAAAGAGAATAATTTCTAGTGCAGTAGGATAAAGGTAACACAGTAAGATAGAGAAGGACAGGGTGTTGGAGGCTGGAATGAGAAATTGAAAACTGCCATTTGCTCACTGAAAGAGATGTAAATTCAATTGAAATGTTATTCTGCTGGCATTCTGAAAATACTGTTAAGATTTCTTCTAACAAATTTCATCTGTGTTATTCTAAAAACAGGACTGAAAATAGATCATTTGGATAAAATCTTAAAAGAGTGTTGGGAGTGCCTCAGTTGTCAGTTTGCATACAGCTTCTGTCTTGGTGCCAGCAGCCTGAATGGCTTGGCCTGCACCCCAAAAATAGAGCTTTGAAATGCGAATCTGTTTCCAATTCTGGGAAGATGCTTAGTCCTTTCCTGCGAGATTATTGATTGTCTCACAGTAGATTGTATGGGTATGCATATGCTGTTAAAAGACTTTCTTCCTAACGTTCCATACGTCTCTGGCAAAGACAAAACTTCTACTTTAAACCCTTCCTTTGACTTTGAGCCCCATCTACTGTGTAAGACAATTCAGCAGTCTTGTTTTTAGGAAACTCTTCTTGTAGTAGGCTGAGATTTACCACCTGTACATTGTGGTTATTTTTAGGAGAAAAAGTTAATCTGGTTAGATTGTGCAAGTGGTAGGCTTGGGGATAGTGGATAGAGTTCTTTTTTGATAGAATAGTAGTTTTGGATTACTTTGTTCATTTAACAATTTGTGTCCTTTGTGGAGTTGTCTATATGTTATATTTCACATAAGAGGCTTTTGTTTTTAAATCTGCCTCCCTGGAACTGTCAATCCCTCATGGACTCAGTAATCAGCTGAGTAATCAGTAATCAGTGTTTTTGCATGAACTGGTATCGATTTATTTAATAGCTGTGAATCTAGAAGCTCAGTGTCTCTAAAATGGAAACTAATGAAAATTGTGTCTAGTAAACTTGTGTTTTCTCAATTGTAGGGTTATTATGACAGGCAGGTTATGGAAATTGTTTAGTGGTGGTTGATAAAAAGACATTCTTTTATTGCTCTGTGCTTTCTGCTGTCTTTGCTTGACAGGTGTTTAAAAGGCACAATCCTAGCACAGCCGAGGAACAGGAAATGATGGAGAATCTGTTCGATTCACTTTGTTCTTGCCTGATGCTCAGTTCCAATCGTGAGCGCTTCCTAAAGGGTGAAGGCCTTCAACTGATGAATCTCATGCTCAGGTAGGTTTCTGATTTCCTTGCTCTTCCATGTTTTTTTGCCTAGTACCTCACTGTTGGATTTAATAACCTGTAGCTGTGGTCATTTTTCCCCTTGAGTTTCCCAAACATGCAGAACAGTCTTTAGTGTGTGTGTGTGCTTTGGGATGTGTATTTGGTCTTTTCTAAAGTTAGAGTGGATGAATAAAAGTGTATTGCATTTTGGTCCACTTGTGCCCCATTCTCCCAATTCATAATATGATTGCATTGAAGGATAATATCTTTTTATGTCTTCCCTTAGTGTTTGGCTTTGGGGGAAATCTAGACATTAAGTTCTAGACTTAATCATTTGTTCATCTCTAAACTTGGCTGTGTTTTCTGTATATCCTACAGAAACCTATTATGCCATGTTTGTCTGTGTTTTTGTTACTGACAGAAAAATATCATATTTTTCATTTACATATTCAGTAACACATTGTGTGTGTGTGCTTTGGTGCTTTAACATAGGAAATATGATAATGTCCAGGATACTTCTAGAACTTTTATGTAAAGTACTTTTCTTACATATCTTACTGTTATACTCTTAGTTCCTTGAAGTGGGCATTATGGTAGTTTTTCAGTTATTTCACAGAATCTCAAAGTTGAAAACTAAAGAAGATAACTAGTATTGATCTTTTTGAGACATCTGGCTAGGAAGAATAGAGTAGGAGTGGTAACTAGGAGATAGTATAGGGTCTAGAACAGTTTTTGAATTTGAAAAACATTGAAGCATGTTTGCATGGCTAGAATAATTGTTATGGAATTTTTCTTTGTGAAGTCTCCAGATTGTGCCATTTTGAAACTTCTATTCATATATGTTCAAAACTTTGTTGAACTAAGGTATTTCTTTGACTATAATTTAGACTATAAACCTGGAGACTTGCTCATAAGGCTCTGATAAGAAACTATGTTAAGTCTCAAGCTTACACAGAAATAAATAAGACAGAATTTCTCCTTCTAGAAGCTGAAAAAACCCAGCTGTGTCACTAATTCTGTCACTCAAACATCATCCATGTTCGTGTGTATATTTTCTTACATTCTTTTTTTCTATCATTATTTTCTTGTTTTTAATAACTTTTTAGATGTGCTATGCATCTAATTATCTGTATTTTTAAGCTTGACATGCTGTTTCCTGTACTGTGACATAATCTTTATGAGAGTTTTCAATGACTACCTAGCAGACTATAAGGGACATAGCTTACTTAGTTTTCTTCTGTAGATGATGTTGAGATTATTTTCAATGTTTTACTATCATAACCAATTCAACAATGAATATTTTTGTGTTTAAAATGATTCTAGGATTATCAGACTAGGTGTTGCTAGAATTTCTTCTCTTTAAGAAGGTTTGTGGAAGGCTGGGCAATCTCTTTTGTCCAGTGTTTAACAGACCTTGGATTGATTGAAAACCTTCCTTTGAGAAATTGCCATTAAAAACAAATTCTTTTTTTAAAATGCAGAGAGAGCTATGGTAAATTACTCAGAAGCCTTTACGTTTGGCTGATTCCTGCCAGCTTTACTCTCTTGAGTCTTTTGTTTGTTTCTTTGCTTTACCTTTCTAATTGCCTGTCCTTTTGTTGAAATGACCCACTTTCTCTTAAACCAATAACATATAAAGAAGATGCATTTGACTTTTTGGGTCTTCTAACCTTAAAAACTATACTCTGCAGGGACTTTTCCCTAAGCTTCCTAAAGGTCTGAACTGCCAATGACTTTAGATGGTTGAGTACAAATATGAAGTGATATATTCTCTAGCATATGGCTTGGTAATGTGTAGCAGTGGGGAGCTAAATAAATAACCAGAAATATGGATTATTCAAATGGGAATGCTGAGATTCTGGGAGGCTAATTAAAAAAGAGCTACAAAAGACTTGGAAACTGTATACTTCTTTAGGATTGCCTCACTTTTCATTTTTGAATACTGAAGTTGCTGTTAGATTCCTTCTTTTGCATTAATTAGCCATATTAGCAGATTCAGCATTTCCTTTTGTCTCTTTCCTGTGCTCTTTGTTCTGCATTGTTTTCTTCTTCAGACTCACAAATGGAAAATTTAATTGGAAAGAACTTTTTTTTCCTACTGTTTACTCTTCCTGATCTAGTAAGAGCTGCCAAGTTGTTCTGTTTAAAGAGAACCCATTCAAAATTTGGAAGCATCGAAGGTCAAGAAAATTTCTATGGTTCCATATCCCCTAAAGATGCATTTTTACTTTGTCATTCCTCAGTTATGAAATTCCACTTGGAGCAGTGACAGTATGGCATAGAATGGAATAATGACCTTTGGAGTTGAGAGTGTGGGTTTCCAACATAGATGTCTTACTCACTAGCTCTGGATATTTGAGAAATTAACCTCTTTGATACTCTGAACCTCTTTTTTTCATGAAAAAATTGGAACAATAATGGTAAATTTGTGGAGATGTTGAAGAAATTAGACTGAATAAACTGGGACAGTTTTGTATCTATTGAAACATTGGTAGGGTACTCTGTTAAACTTTTATGTTTGCCTTAGGAATATCAAAGGCTAGTGAGGGGATGGTTGTTAAATAACTAATAAAATCTAATGTGGTGACAAGTATTAAGAGGAACAGGTTAATTTTGTATGTGTGTATGTAAAGATACGGACAGTGGTTGTTAAATAACTAATAAAATCTAATGTGGTAACAAGTATTAAGAGGAACAGGTTAATTTTGTATGTGTATATGTAAAGGTATGGACAGCTATTTTGAAGGGAACAAGAGACCTTATGGCAGCCATTGTTGACTTCCCCATTGTCTCATCTTAAAGACCTAAAATGCCTTCATCATCCTGTTCTGATCAGATTAATACTATTTTGTTCGGTATGAATTTACTATGTGTGAGGATATGGACAAGTATTTGGAAGAAAACAAAAGACAATATGATAAACAATGAAGATCTCTGGTGGTCTTGCTTTGAAATCTGTGTTTCTTAAATTGTTTTCTTATGATCTGTTTTGTTCTGTTTAATTTTACCTTCTTTAAAAAAATTTTTTTGTATATGTATACCAAGTGAATTTTTTCACTTATGGTTCTTAATAAGGAAAAGTCACAAACCAGATAACATTGATACATATATGCAGTCTCTTACATGCACATATGCACATACATATATGTCCCATACCAATTAAAATAATTTATTTAAATTGAATAAAATATACCTGTTTTAAGTTTACAGTTATAATTTTACTATGTTTACACCCTTATTTCCATGCCACAATGAAGACAGAACAGTGCTGTCCAGTAGAAATTTTGACGGAAGCAAGATATGTTATTTTGTATTTTGAAATAGTCATGTTAAACTAGTTAAAAGAAGCAAAATTAATTTTAATAATTTGTCAGTGTAACCCAATATATCAACTTATCATTTTAGTATATAATCAATATTAAAAATTATTAGACATTTTACTTTTTTATACTAAGTCTTTGAAATTTAATGTGTATCTTACAATTACATTTGAATTTAGATGTTAGATTTTCATCAAAGTACTTGATTTATGTTCAGGTTGCATAAAATTTGCAGTTGAAAAAAGTTGATTCTTATACCCAGATTTCTTCAGACATACTTGTTTTCCAGTAACTGAATCAAGTATTAATTTTTAAAGTTGACCTTAAATTTAAATTTAAACCTTAGTTCTTTATCTGTAACAGCCACATTTCAGATGCTTAATAAGTACACTTGGCTAGTGACTACCATGTTGGATCAAGGGAGAGTTTTTAAATTTGAAAGACACTGGAGCATGTTTGCATGCCTGGAATACTCTACTGTGAAGTCATTGTTTATGAATCACCAAAGTCTGCCACTTTGAAACTTTTGTTCATATATGATGAAAACTTAGATAATATAGATCATTTTTACCCAAAAGTTTCCCCTGACCCCTTTTTGCAGTCAGGGCCCCTTCTTCCCCTACCCTCTGTAATCATGGTCAATCTAGAATTCATATAAGTAGAGTCAGATAGTATTTTTTTCTCTAGCTGTTTCACTTAACAGACTTAGAAATTTATTCATTTTGGATCTATCAATGTTTCCTTTCATGCTTAGTAATATTCCATTATGTCTGTCTCTGTATTTCAGTATATCAGCTTGTTTATTGTTAATAAACATTTGTGTTCTTTCCAGTATTTTATCATAATGAGTTAAAAGCTCTTTGGCCTTGAACATGAGAAGTTTTTACTAGTAGTTCATGGACGTTTGAATTTGTTTCGGAAGTACAAACTGCTGTAATTATTTCCAAAATCAATTTTGTTAATACATTCAGCTCTGTTATAATCTTCTTTTCATTTCTACTTTGTTCAATCTCCTGCCATAATTGTGAGTTTTTCCCCATTTTCTCTTGGCACTTGCGCTTGTTATAGTCTGTGTGTGTGGTCAGTTAATTTATCTTGATCTTGGATCCTATATTTTGCATTGTTAACCTCTTTGCTGCATGTAGTAAACTTGTTTAATTCTTTTATAATTTTGTATCTTATCCTTTCTCATCATTTTATGTTTGGTATCAGGTTGTTTTGTGTTCCATGTGACTGGTATTTTAGTCCAATATGAGAGTTTGTCTTTAGGTTAATGTAATCTTTTTTTTAATCGTAATGACTATTATGCTGAGTCCTTTCCCTGCCTTTTATTCTTATGGTTTCCATAATGGTTTTATTTTGTCTTGTCTTTTTTCACTCTTTCATTATTTTTCTTCTCTGAAGATTCTTCCTGTTTCTTCTATTAATGTTTACCTTCACTTTTTAAAATAAATATGGCTTATTTTTTTGCCTGTGAAGTTTTGAAATGGTACTAAGTATCCTGTTGCCATCTCTTCTCATTCTTCCTTTTCCAGGCATTCACAGTCTACTCTTTCAACCAGATGAGATTGCTTAACATATTTCTTTATTTTCTGTGAGTGACTGTCCCTGAATGTCAGCTTTAAACTGCTCTGAACAGCCTCCTGCTTATGTGTCACTTTTCTGGACTCTGTCCTCAGCCTTAAGTTTTTTGCTTGAATTCTAGCATCCTTTGCTTAAGTCTGTGGAGCACTTATACTCTATGTACCCAACTCCTATTTTTCCACATCTGCTACTGTACCATAAGACTTTTGGGAACAGAGACCCGGTCTCTTTCTATCCAGTGCCTAGCAACAGATACACATTTGGCTCTCAGTAAATCTTTTCTAAATGAATGACCAAAGTCTGAGAAATTATTTTGCTGTTCAGAATCACTGAGTCATAGAATTTCTGGCAAACCCGTATATAGACCCAGAGGAAAAGGAATGACTTATTAAAAGCCATGTAGCTGAGAACTCAGTCTCTTACCTGAAGATATTTAATACTCTTTTTCCCTGTGACATTTTTTAGTACATGAAAAGCACAAAACAGGCTGTAGGGTGGTTGGTATCCTGATCTTCAAGATTCAGGGGAGGTCTGGATAGGAGGCTGCCATAGTGTAGGCATCGCTGCCTGTTTGGCTTGTGCCAGCACAAGTATCCACAGTTTCAGAGAAAACAGCACAAGTATCCACACTCAGTTTTGTCCCCTTTGGGTCATTGGACCTTCTCTCATTTATCTTCATTATCTTAGATACTGCAGGGTAATGGTTTGAGTGTCCCTTTCTTAGAACCTTTCTAGTTCAAGGTTCAGTGAAGGCCTCTGTGCAGATTTGTGTCTCTCAGCTTTTGTTTCTGAAGCTGAGCGCTAGCACCTCTCCTGCCCTCGCACACCTTTCTTCTCACTCATCCTGCCACTCAGGAGGGAGTTGAGTCATCAGGTGACTTTCTCATTTCTGTGTTCTGAGTGTATGGATTTCACAGTGCTTGACAGAATCAATAAGGAAAAAACCATTATTATTTTTTTTTTTTTTGTCTTTCTCTCTTTGCTAAAGAACAAATGAAGATATCTTGTGGGAAAGAAAGTTAGGGTGATATTTAAAAGTGAAACTCATGTGAAAAAAGCATCAGGTGACCATCATAGAGTATAGGAACCACACACACAAAAGAGAGAGAGGGCAGAAGGGAAGGAATTTCTCATTTGGTTCCCTTAGCATTTTATAAGGTAAGAAGTAAGCTGGGAGGCAGGGTTGACAGGCAGTTCAGCCTCAGTGTTCCAATTGAATGGCCAAGAGTGAGGGGACAGAAAGGATGTTTAAATGTCTTTGGTGAGCAGCAGAAGGGTTAAGATAGGAGCATGAGCCAGGTGGTATTTTTATAGTCAGGGATGGTTGAAAGGAAAATGAAATTCAGGGAGTCACAATTTGTTGTGCATTTTAACAAAGTGATGAGATTCAGAGGGTCCAGTCTGCAGAATACGACTAAATTATACTTAATCAGGAGTAGCCATTTTAGAATTTGACAGGAAATAAGGATGGTGCTATAACAGTACCCTAATTTCCCTGAATAGAGTCTATTTTGCCATTCCCACGTTTGTGTTTACAGATGTCTCTCTTAGGTAACATGGTTGCTACAAATAGAAGATTCTGATATATCAGGTTTAATTTTAGTCTGTACTCCAAATCACTTACTTTTTTACCACCACAAAGCACTTTTTAATAGTACTCCATTGTATCAGAATAGTTCAGTGCCCTTTAAGAAGCCACAAAGTAGTGGGAGACAAAAAGAATTACATTGTCAGTTTCTTTGAAAATGTTGACGTGAAGCTTATTGCTTCTGTTGTAAAACCTTATTCCAGTTAGAGGAAGATACCACTGAGATCCCAAGGGATGTATACAAATGCAACCTTGGGTTGTGTAGCAGAAATACAGTGAACCCATCTTGGTTATTGACTGTTAGAGGAGAGAGAGAGACAAAGACAGAGACAGACAGAGACAGAGACGGAAACAGAGACTTAAGATTTTCCTTAATTGAAAGAAAAGTGATTCTGACAAAGAAAACAAAGTGATATTGTATACTTTCTGCAGAGTAAGTCTTTGCAGACCCAGTCCTGAACTGTGAGCTCATGACAAAACAGATAGGTAGATGGCCCATCCTGGAAAACTTGGAATTTTATACTCTTGTTTTTATGTCTTGTTCTTCACTGGTTTTGTTCCTTCTAAAAATCTGAAGGTCCAAACTGTATTTTTTATTCTTACTGTCCTTTTCAGTTTTTTTTTTTTTTTGAGTTAAGAATCTTTTCTTCTAACTTCAGTCTTTCAGGATTTAAGTACAAAAGCAAAATAAAAGTGGAAATCTTTTAGAAATTAGCTGTGCTTCCTGATTGGGCTGTGTACAGTTTATATTCTAAGCTGTACATACATGTCTTGCTTGTTGTTTGTCCAACACCCAAACGTTCCCTTTCCCCCAAGCTGAATATTATGGTTCTCTCTGAGATGGATAACAGTAGTTTGCACCTGTTCTCTAGGAACCAGAAAAACACTTCAAAGGCACAGAGTAATCCTTCCAACAGCCCTCCAGGCTGACATTACCACTTCATAAATGAGAAAGGCCTGTTAGTGGAGAAGGCAGATTAACTGAATCAAGATTAGCTGGTAGGAAGTAGTGTAGGAAACTGAGCCTTTCTTTGGACTTGATAGCTGTTCCTCATTCTGTTGCAATTAAATATATTTAAGATACACAATTTGATGCATTTTGTAGTATGAATAGACACATCATACTGTTACCAGCAGCATGACAGTGTATTATTGCACCCAAATACTCCCTTATGCCGCTTTGTAATCCTCTCCCCCATCTCATTATCCACAAGCAACCATTCATTTACTTTCTGTACATTATATTTCATTTGCATTTTCTAGAATTTTATTTGAGTGGAATCATACAGTATATACTTTTTGTTGTTTTTCTGGCCAGTGTTATTCATCATCATTATTTTGAGATTCATTGACAACTGCAACTCTCAATTTGCCATCCATATATCTGTTTTGGTGGTGCCTGTTCAAATTTTTTGTTCACTTGGTGATGGGGAGTTGTCTTATT
Organism: Dolichotis patagonum; assembly: GCA_004027295.1. Taxonomy (NCBI): domain Eukaryota; kingdom Metazoa; phylum Chordata; class Mammalia; order Rodentia; family Caviidae; genus Dolichotis; species Dolichotis patagonum. The sequence continues at coordinate 1,578 of PVJX010002632.1, read as the reverse complement.
ATTGAATTGTAACAATGCTTCATATATCATATATCATAATCTTTGTGAGATATATTTTATAAATATTTTCTCCCAGTACATGGCTTGCTTTTTCATAGCAACCTTTTGAAAAATTTCTAAGTCTGACAAACTACAATTTATATTTATTTATTACCATGATCTTTTCTACTTGAGCAAATTGTGTAGTTTGTCTTTTAAGGAATTTATTCGTTTGTTAATGGTCAAACATTGGCAAAAGGTTTTTTGTGAATATTTCCTTATTTCCCTTTCAATAGCTATAGAATCTGTAATGATACCTTCTTTTATTGATGTTGATAATTTGTTTTTCACCTGTTCTTTTTATTCCTAACCAGTGTTTCTGGAGCTTTATCAATTTTAGTGATCATATCAAAGAACGAGTTTTTGTTTCATTGATTTTTTTTGACTATCATTTTCTATTTTAGTGATTTCTACTCTAGTGCTATTTTTTTTATTATCTAGGGTTTAATTTGCTGTTCTTGATTTCTTAAAATGAGAATTTAACACTATTATTTGAGGACTTCCTTAATACCTGGTATATGTTACAGCTATAAATTTCCCTCTAATTGCTTCTTTAGCTGGGTAATGTGTATTTTGATATGCTCTATTTCATTTTTATTTAGTTTGGAATATTTTCTATTTTTATTTCTTCATTCATGAGTTATTTAGAATGTATCTGAACAACAGAATATCTTTCTGTTGTTCATTTCTACTTTAACATCATTGTGATCAGAAAAAGTATTTTTTTCTGATTTGAACCCATCTAAAATTTATGAACCTTGTTGACACAGAATATAGTCATGTTGCTAAACATTCCTTGTGCACTTGTAAAGAATATATGTTTTGCCACTGTCAAATGGAATGTTTTTTTGTAAATGTCAAGTGCATTTAGTTGGTACTTGGCATATTGGTTTAAGTCTATAGCCTTACATATATTTTCCTTTTGTTTATCAAGTATTGAGAGAAGGGTGTTGAAACCACTGACTTTTAATTCTCAGTGTCTGTTTCTTTAGTTCTATTAATATTCATATTAATATAACAATCACAGGTTTCTCTTGATGTTAGCATAGTATATCTTTTTTTTTTTTAATTTGAAAGTGAATAAAACAAAAGGGGGCAGTACAGAGCAGATCAGAACAGGACAACATAGGCAACACAGTGCTTTACATTAAGTCAACTGGACATCAATGGTAGCTAACACCATATCTCTTACTCTGCTATAGTTGAGCATAGTTTCAAATACAATAATATCAAACATAACACAATAGTATAAAGCCATGCATAGAGTGAAAGAATTACAGGGCTTTCTGAACTGAATAACAGAAAATGTTCAATGGGTATTGTAATACCTCATTTTTGATAAAGAAAAAAAATTTGTTTGAGCTATCACACATATTCAAATTCCAATAAGACACAATGTGATAGATAGAACCAATGGTAGTAGAACAAAAAAAAGCATGGTAGGACTTCTAAGAAGGATGATATTAAATCAACAATAGCTGTCATAATGTTTTGTTTTCTTCAAAACTGCTATTCATATCATCAAGTATGATATAGTCA